>PVJO010021014.1:0-30821 GCA_004026905.1 Hystrix cristata | reverse complement strand
AAAATAAATACACAGGATGCTAACTGCCAATTGGAAAGTACACATTATTGGGGACCACTGCCAAAGTGAAACTGGATTAGTTTCTTAAAATTAATTTGAATATATATCTGCTTTTAGTATTTTAAAAAAGAAAACAAATTGTGTAAAATATTTGTCGTATTTACTTCTGGGAGTTAACAACGTAAGTATTTGCAATGTTCATGACTGCATTAGTAAGCCAATTTCCAAGACTGAGGAAAACCCACAGGTAAAGAGGAGAAATAATTTTGACAGTCTGAATAGCAGATTTTTCTGACAAGCTTATTTCATTCTCACATAAATAGAAGAACTGTTCAAGGACATATTCATTCAAAAACAGCTAACTGTGGTAAGAAAGACAAAAAGTTGGGCACTGATTGTGTTGGGGCATATCATGTCATTGAGAAAAACTCTTCCCATAAGGTAAAAGCATCAGATGAGAGATGGCAGGGCAAAGGTAGGATGGAGTGGGGGTTGGGGAAGGAAGGAGAAAGTGCAGACTGTATTGTCAGTAAATTAAATTTTGCCATGGAAGGATAAATGACTTTGGCAGTGCTGTGTTTTGGGTATGGATTATATCCCAAGGGTGCTGGGTGTTTGGTTCTCAAAGTAGCAACACTGGGAAGTGAGACTTGGAGAGGCGGAGCTTCATGGGAGGTCATTGGTGTGCTGTGCTTCGAAGTGACTTAGCAGTTCTGGGACCCCAGTTAGTTTTTAAGAGAATGAACTGTTATAAAAAGAGCAAGTCTGGTCCCTGTCCTCACTCTGGCTTCCTGATTCACCATATAATCTCTCCCTTTCACATGTATTCCCACCATGATGCCATCCACTATGAAGAGCAAAACTAGGGGGCCTCGCAACAAAGCCAGCACAATCCTATTTGGACTTCTCTTTCTAAGTAACCCAGTCCCAGGTGTTTTTGTTATAGTAAAGGAAAAGTATACAAATAGAGGCAATCACTCTGCACCATCTCAGTTCTAGTATAGCAACAACCTCTATAAGGGGAGTATCACATTAAAATAGTATAATTTACCTTAAAAAATTTTATCATTCTACAGGAGCACTAAACTCTCTGCACCCCTCACTACCATAAAAACATTCCACTGCCAAGCAGCCTTTGTAAGTTATTCATGAGCTATACATTTCACAACTCCTACATCTACTAAATAGATTTTTCAGGAAGAAAAGAAGAGATTAGCTTGTCACATTACTTTCTATTAAAATCCTGTGTCTTCAGGCTCATTTTAGTGGAAATGTAAATGCACAGTCATCCAAGAAACAAGTCTATATTCTCTAATGTTTGCATAAAGAATAAGATGAACCTATTTTCCCTTTAAGAGAATATTTAGCACAGCCGAACTTGCCAGTGGTAAAAGCTCTTGCTCATACAAGAACAAGAGACTTGAATCTCTGATGAATTCATATGTGGATACCAGACATAAAGAATGCTTTGCTTTGACTCTATCTCTTATGTTTTAGCAGTTTTGCCATAACTAAAAGTTTTCAAAATAAAGCTACCCTTTAAATATGAAATGTGTAGACTCCTTCTCCGCAGCACTGAAAGAATCCAGTAACTGGGATATATTAATAATTTTACACATTTCTAGATTTTAAAATTCAATCCTGGACTTGACTCTTCCCATCATGACTGATCAATTAACCCTCAAACCTAGTTTTATGAATTGCAATGTTTATACCCAATCAAAAGTGTAGTTTCACTCAAAAAGCCCCAGAAACATTCTAAATTAATATGTATTTTGGGTATTAATTTCAAGAACATTCAATTTTCTTAATTCTAGTCTTTCCAATAATAATAATTTAAAATGTACTTAATAATGTATTACCATTTTAGAACTGCTGAAGAACAACACAGTGTATGACATCCATGAAATATCAATGTATAATTTTAACCAGTCACTTCATTTTCCACAGTAAATTCAGTTCCTATTCTTAACTATAAGTAAATTAATCTGAATTTCTAAATTTATATATTTTGATTTATTTTT
The DNA here is from genome assembly GCA_004026905.1 of Hystrix cristata. Taxonomy (NCBI): domain Eukaryota; kingdom Metazoa; phylum Chordata; class Mammalia; order Rodentia; family Hystricidae; genus Hystrix; species Hystrix cristata. The sequence continues at coordinate 28,797 of PVJO010021014.1, read as the reverse complement.
GATTCTCAATATATGCTATAGATTTTTATTAAACAAAATATTTTAATATTCATATCTGATTACATTAAAATTATAGTATATTCTGGAAGATTAAATTATAAAATAATATTCAATATTTAAAATTTCTTATCTGTGTGTGAGGAAAATGAGCTAATTATTTCAATAAATACCTGAATGTGGAGTTGACAAAAATGACTGAGATGTTTTCTGTCCTCTAAAGTTTAAGCACAAAAATACGAGTACAGAGTTAATCAATTCTGAGAGAGCATCAATTCTGAAAGAGCATGATTAATTCTTCCTCAGGGAGAAGGGCAACCCAGAGGAAAACAAGCATCTAGACTATTTTTGGAGCATCGGGCATTGACTTGGTGGTCATGTCTGTGGCGATGATGAAGAGAACATACTAACACAGACTACTGAACAGAAGTCTGCTTTTTTTCTGTTGCTACTGTCAGGATTATAAAGTATTGTTTCAGCTATTTTCGTTAGCTTAGTTTCTGTCCTTTGTACAGAAAGAGATGTGCTGTCATTTGGGTGTGGGCCAGTGGCAACTATTTACTGATGGATATAAATGTCTGGGATTTGGGATGTGATACTTCTCAAAGCGAGACTAATGGACACTTGTGAGAGTTGAACAATTCACATCAATAATTTTCTTTGATCTTCCAAACTTAGGTTAATGTTGGAAAATGCTCAGCCTGGGGATTCTAGAACTCAGGAAGAGGCAGTCTGCATGAGTGAAAAATTACTATCTACAAACCAACAGGTACCCTCAAATAAATGGCTTAGTAAGAAATGGAAATTAATTAACTTTAACTACATTAAAAACACTATGTATAATCACACTAAAATAGACAATTCTCTAGTTTAAGTATAGAAACTTACAATTAATAATAACTTTTATTCTGGCTTCCAGAATCTTTTGGGAGAACATAACTATCATGTGTTTGCTTTTCATCACAAATTAATTTATATGTTTTGTGAAAATAATGGGCATAATTAATAAATAAATATTAAATTAATTTGTTTATTCACTTTTCAAGTATTATTGCATATGTACTTTATCCAAGGCATTATCTCAATGTTAGAAAAATCAAAGTTAACAAAATATGCAAAAATCCTTTTCCTTGTGTGTCAGGAGCCAACAACTTTGTGCCCACCAGCGGGCCATCATAGTAAGACTTCGAGTTACACTGCATGCACCCCCATTTCCCCAGATCACCTTCACCTGGTTAGATAGGGAGCACTTAAAGGGAACAATCTTTGGCTCCTTGCCTGTAGCCTTAGTGGCCAGGGCCCTAAGGCAGAAAGCTTGTTTGTACTGGGTTTGCAGAATAACAGGCCTGGCTGGCAGGGCCCCAGGTCAAAAGCTTATTCTGTACCCACTTCCCTGTATTGCTAGTTCTTGATAATACCACAAGCTGATGTGGCCTTCTGATTGTTTTGCAAGTTGTTTACCTTTGTTTCAAATGACTCAGCATGTACCTTTTATATTATGGCCTGCTGAAGCTTATAAGTGAAGATTGCACTGAGGCCTATAAATAAAGATTGTGCTTTGCAGGGGCGGCCATTCTGCTCACCTGGTCTATGGCTCCACCAGGTCCCAGCTGTCCTTTGTGAATCTCTTCTTTCATCTGCCACCGCTCCTCTGCCCTGTTCAGCTCTGCCAAGCGGGCCGCAGCACTCATGGACTTTACACTGTAGTGTGGAACAAAAACAATTCAATAAAGTATGTGGTATGTTAGTAGGACGTGCTGAAAAGTAAAATCAAATAGGAAGAGACAAATAATTTTGGTGTATGCAGGGAGTTGTAATTTTCGACACAGGATCCAGAAGACTTTTCAAAGATATGCTGTCATTTTACTAAGCTTTGAAGAAAATGAAAGAGAACTGTGGTGAATACCTAAAGAAGAGCATTTCTGGGAGAATACAGTCGTACAAAGACCTTGAGTCAGGGCAGGTCCAGCTCGAGGGAAGCGTGACATGTAGGTCAGTGTGACCTTAGCAGATCAGACATGGGAGAGATGCAGTTAGAGAAGTAAACAAATGACAAGAAAACAGAGGCATATCAGGTGCTCTAGATTAATGTAAGGGTGTTCGCTCTCTCAGTAAAGTGGAAGCCACTAGGGATTTGAATCAAGTGCCACAATCTGGCTTTCACCCTAATAAGCTCATTCTGGCTGCTATGTGAAGGCTGAGGGTGCAGAGCAGGAAGACCAATTCTGAGATGATCTCCATACACCCGGCATCTCCAGCATGGGCATTTCTAAACCACCTCTGCCCACAGATCCCATCTAGCAGAAGGGGAAATCACACCAGCGACTCCCTAACCTCAACTGACCTCGCCTACATAAGTGACGAGATTACAGAAACTTCCCCCTCCCTGGGAAAACCCCACGGCCCGGAGGAATGCTGCTGTGGGGCTCGCTGTAGCTCTGTGCTCTTCGGCCATCTCTCAAATGGTGTGCTTGCCGTCATTGACCAGGAGCTTTCTTCCCAGTCCTTTAGAATAGTTTTATTATTTGTATGATGTCTACCGTACATCACTTTATTCTGAGTTCAAGTGAGTGTTATGTAAACGAGTTAAACATGGGTACAGAATGAGAATTATTATTTCTACAAAAACCAAGTGAAATTCCTTGGAATGATCTGACAAAAGTAAGTTTGTTTAAAAACGGTACTTAAGTGAAGGAAGTAATTCTAAAAGACTATGAGAAGGAAAAATATTCTACAAAGATGTTTTACATAGACTGCATTATGAGTCTTTTTTAGTGCTAATTCTAAGTAAAACAAATTAGAAGTGTGAACTAGAAGTGTAAATAGTTTCTGTAAAGTTTCTGTGGTGTAGGTTGTACAAGAAAGAGTGTATTCAGTCAGAAGACCCATATTCAAATAACAAGTCTTGGGTAAAAATAAAAATATTGGCATATATGTGAAGTAATGTGCTTAAAATAAAATACCTAAGGCTCACACATTTTTAAAAAATAATTCTTTGCTATCAGTGTGTTTTTTTTCTTTTTAATTACTTAACCTATTACCTCTCCTTCTGACTGCATCATATGGGACTTCTGCTTATAATATGTATATGTATTAATGTATTATGTATATAATAAATAAAACTATAAAAATTAATTGGTTTGGAATTTTTGTTTGCGTCAAAACATAACTGGAAATTTAAATATCACTCACGTATAAAAGGAAAAAACAATTGAAATAAGTCTTTGAACTAGGTGGTGAAGCTGTATTCAAATTTACCTTAGCTGATTGGAACTAGAACTTCAAATTTAGATTTTCATGATTCAGTCCCTCTCTCCAAATTGCATAAAACTGTCAAGGTTAGCTTTATACATTTAAAAAAATACTCTTCTTAATTAAATCCACCAAATAAAAAACAAATTAGCTTGTTTATTACAAATTTTTCTGTGGATGTTTCAAGTTAGAATTGTGATTTTAAAAATTATATGTTTAAAAAAGTATAGAAGCCTAGGAGTTTTAGAATATTGAAAGTGGTATTTCAATGGCTAATATACAAAAAATTTTGGTGGGGGGTGGTGCTGGGGATTAAACTCAGGGCCTTTGGATTAGCCTATATCCCGAAACCTTTTTATTATTTTGAGACAAGTTCTCACTAAGTTGCTAAATTCTCCAGACTGGGATCAGTCCTGGAATGGTGGAATTATAGATGTGCTGTTTTGTAGTTTCATGCGTGTTTTATTTTATTATGATACTTAAGAAATTATGGCTTCCCACAGATAATCTCCCTAATTGAGGAAAAATTAATAAAATTGTACAATGAAAGATCTAAAAGGGTTATAAATATTGTACGACTAATATTGTCATTGTCTCTGATATTTCTAGTGAATACATAGATGCCTTCGGTAGAATGAAACCATCCTTCCATGCTTTCTTAACCCTTCCACTCACCACCCCAGTATCCTTGCTCAACTCAAAGTCTTCCTCAGTGCACTTCTTAACATCTAAGGGAATTACATGAAGTAAACAGTTTGCACAGTGCATGGTAAAATCAATGAATAATAGGTACAGATATAAGTTTTATACAATTTTATCTTAATCACATGGCGAGGCATTAAGAGAAGTTTTGATAATATGCTAAAACTCAGAGTCGTGTCATGTGAGGGCAGAAGCAGGGAATCTAACATAGATTCTGGGACTCCTGACTCAGAAACTTCTAGCTGAACACTTCACAGCCATCATATGAATGCTTCTTTCTCTATGGAATACATGATACAAAAAAAGAAAAAAGAAAACAGAGCCTTGACAGAGTAAGTTCTAATGAATGATAGTCCTTAATACTTCTGAAATTTTTTTGGCATGGGGTTAATGACTCTGATGATACAAGAGAAATTTTATTAAGAAATTTCCATCGAGGAAATTATAAAGGATTCCACTGAGGAATTTCCATCGAGGAAAGTTATAAAGATGGAAAGCAGTTTCCATCTTTATAACTTTTAGATCGAGGGTCAAATTCAAAATTACTTTCAGTTTTCTATCTGGGTTATCTAATAAACATGGTATATTTCTATTAACCAGCAGTTACTCATTGCTGTTATTGCTGCTTATTTTCAAGTTCTTTGGAGGCCATTTAAAGTCAATTTTATGTATGTGACACTGTGCCAGTCCATCCCAAAGACATACCCTAAATTATATGGCAATCTTTTTTTAAATTTATCTGTTCTAAGGAATAAATGTTTAAGCCCTTCTCCGCTACTAGTACTGCTCTGTTCTAACTTGGATAATTTTGTATCTCCATGTGTTATCCTAATATCTTTGTATTTGAGAGATTACCTTGAATTTCCAAAGCACATTTACTATATTTCATATCTACTCTTTAATATTTCTATCCCACATCTACCCTTTAAACTCAGCAAATATTCATATAGATGTTGTATTAGTTACCTTTCTCGAGTCAGTGGCTTGTGAGAGCAGATTTAATGTAGAACAAGTCCACGTTACAAGATTCACACACAAAAGCCAAATGCAGGAAGAATGCAGAACCGACGCACTGGAGACCCGAAAGATCCAGTCAAGGGCTGGGAGACCGCGGCAATGTCCCATGTATATCAGTGTCTGAACAAAATGGCTGAAGAAATCTGGACTGGAACTGTGGTATGATGTTCGCAGCAGAGATGAAGACCAGAGCTCCCCTGAAGCAAACAGCAGCCATCCCCGAGGACAGCAAGGCCCCGAGCTCCTTCGGCAGCACGAACAGCCGAGTTTCCTTTGGCGGAACCACCGTAACAGAGCTTCTCCTGGGAAACAGCAGGCGCCTATCTTCTCCTTCCTTTCTCCTTCACGTTGTGCCAGCAATAATCCTCAGGTGGATCCTCTAGCCCAGAACTACACCAACTCAGTTCAGCTGGACATTCCTGCTCACGTTGACCACAATAACAAGTCCACCACAGATGTTTTGAAATGATTCCACATTTTGGAAATAAAGTCTGATTTTATATATAAAAATGATTTTGGTACTGAATAAGTCAAATATAATTGAAGAAAAACAGTTGCTTTCATATCTATAATTTATTTTATCGACAAACTAAGATATATATTGTCTCTTTCATGCTTAATCTTTTTTTGTATGTTTTTAGTATTTCCCAAGCTTCTCATATTTAATCCTTATTGTCTTTAGATATTGTCTTCAATGTTTATCTATAATCATCTTTCTAATTTTCACATACACTTCTTAAAAATCTACATATTTTGCCTTTTCTATTTGTCCTTTATATTCCTTACAAATCATACTTTTAAATTCGTTTAAAATTTTATAATGATAAAACTGTGCTATAAACATGAAATATGCTACATGCAGAGAGGCATATGAATTTGATGAAGTGTGGCTATATAACTCTACCTATCCTAAAAACATTGTAATGACTAGTCCAAACTAGAAAACAAAACATTTTGGAAAGAGATATAGATGTCTATATCATACAAAAATCAGGATTATTATTATTAACTTAATTGGACTCTAATATGATTAAATTAGTGCTGATATTTTTAAAACAGAAATGTAGATCTTCTCTACTTGAAAATAAGAGGCTAGGACTAAATTGCAGAACTAAAGTGAAAAATCTCCCATATTGTGGTATGCTGTAGAGAAGTCCTTAAATCCAATTCTGAAATATCATTTTGGTGTGGAAATAAATTGTTAAAAGTCCACAGAGGGTTCCAGGAAAAAAATCCACTAAGTTCACAATATATGACTTCCATTATTGCTGTGTCTTCACCAACTCAGAAAGCAAAGTAGAACCAAATCTGCTACTTAAGTCCATTCATTTCTATATATGCTTCCTCAATTATCAAATAGATTTTAAAAATTGCTTATGGTATTATCTCAGTATAATCAAAGAGTTTGTTAACCTACTTGAAGTATGATTTTGAAACGTTTTGAAGTTACTTCTCTTATCGCTCATTCTCAAGAAGCTCTGTCAACATTTTTAAGAGTTAAGAAATACTATAGATATAATTGTCATTTTGGAGTTAATTCAGAATATTTCCTATGAATATATTACCTAATATCAGAATATATTCTATGTTAAATGTATTCTACTGATAGGATATATCGCTGATAATTCTTTAAATGTAAACAAACTCATTCATCCTAAAACCAAAGACATGTGCACATCAGATTAGCTCACTTTTTCTTCAGGATTATGTGATTTTACCTAGTTAAGTAATTAAAGAGCAGACACACACACACGCACAAACGAAAAACAGAAAAAATCACTATGAGGTTTTAAATTAAAATTGCAAATAATCATAGAAAACCAATGTTTTATTTAGGTGGTCCTCAAATGTCAGGCTTGATGTTTACAATCAACAAAAATATATGCAAATTAGTGTAGGAAAAAAAAAACAACCCGGAAATCATAGCATATCGCAGATGCGCATGGTACCTCTTGCCTCATCACCTCGGGCAGCTAGACTTCAGCATGTCTGTCGCCGTCCGCTTCGTGCACCTTGCCAGCCCCACCCTGGAGGCACCAGGAGCTCCTCCATAATGTCTCGGAGTTTTCTCCACAGTCGGGACAGACCGCGAGCCAACACAGGTAGAACCCAGAAGCGAAAGGCATCAGCGCTCCATGATATCCCTCACCCCAGAGTAAGCAAGACAAGGTGGCTAGTCACTCTAGCTCCCTGACTTTGGGGTAAGACCTCTAACGTGTGTACAATGTGGCTCCTTAGTAGGAATGTCCAGAGCAGTGAACACCATTTGTCCATAGTGGTAATCAACTCAGAACGTACCTTCTCAAAGCTGTTTCCTCTCTCTTCTCACTATTCCTTCACTTCTGCTTTCTAGGGTCCTCTGTCTAAGGTCCGACTTCAAACTCTGCTTTTAATGTAATCCAAGGATCCAGGTACAGAACTATCATACCCCAAATTCGGCAGGTTCTCAAGGGACTGAAGGAAAATAAGAACGCCCTAAAACTCTCTGAGAAGTCTCTCAAATCTTCTCCTTCTCTGTCTCTCCCTCTCGGATGCTGAGCAGGTGAATTCTCTTTTTGGTTTAACTTCTGGAAACTTAATCGGGTGAGTCTTCATACTTCTAGTTCAGTATGATTATCAGGGGTTTTGTAGTTTCTAAACCACGCTTAAGGTCTGGACTTCACTCTTTGCCTAGGTTGCCTGTGCCCGATCCACAGTTATCCTTCCCGAAATAGAGGCACCTAAGGAGTGCGAGGCTCCCGGCTCACTGCTGCCACCTTCTGGTCTCGAGAGTTAGTTATGACTCCCTACCACATCCACACCAATTTCCACTATCCCTTTAAACTTGTTTGTACGAGTTTATAGCTGGATAAAACGGATTTATACGATTTTGAAATTAAGCATTGGATACTTAACAGGAGCACAAGCCCTGATTTTCTTGACATCTTATTATATTTAGGGACTCTTTTAAGCTTCATCATACTGTAGGCATAACCACTGTAGCTCTATTCTGTCTCCACCTTACAGACAACTACTGTGATATAAATACTGCCGCCCTCATTTCTAAATTATTGTATCTGTTGTACTGCTTTAAATTGAAATTCTGTACTGAAAAGCAGCTGAATACACCTACATGCCAGTGGAAAGTTATAACAGAGCACTTTGATATAGAAAATCATTTCACGAACTGGGGCTCCATTGGCCTAGTATGCCTCAGCTTGGCTCTCAGACCGAGGGCCAACGACAGAGGGGATGGTTAGTGAAGCTAATCCAGGCTACATCCCAAGTTGCCCACTCACTTTATGGAGGCAGTACAGTGTTACTGATAAATTATGGCAGATATTACATCAAAGGTGTGGAAAACATGGAAAGGTAAGACAGAAGAGCATCGATATGGAAAACATAAAAAGATATGACAGAAATGTACTAAGTAGTTCAGAAATATTCTTCGCATTTTTATTCAACAGTTAAACAGTGAGCCTGAGCCAAGGAGAATATTTTCTTCTTTGTTAGAATGTATCTCTCTCTTTAAAAATGATGCAAAAGCAAGACTATTGCGATAATAAACCTACAAGGATCTTCTTGGACAGAACCTCGGGTTCCGTAGCTCACTCTTTGTACCAGTGCAGAGCCTAAGTTCTCTCACCAGAAGATGGAATCCGCTTGGGGCCCCATGTCATCCTCTAGCAGGAGGTCAACATTTTGTCTGCTCCAAGTTGCATGCATTAGGGTAAATACTCCTCCTGGCTTTAGTGCTAGTGAGAGACTTTCAGCGTCTCAACCCAGCAAACTGAAGGAGAGTTTGTAAGCTTAGATACCCCGAGGGGCTAGACTGGTAAACCAAATCCAGGGAAGCAACTTCTAATATGCATCTTAACTATAAGAAAAAAATCATAAATCTGAAAAATGGTAAACTGGCATTATACCTCAGGATTTATGGAACAGTAAACGAAAGTAACCATCACTGAATAAATAAGTTGCTGGATTTATCTGTATGAGCATTCTAAATTTTTCCACTGAATTATGTAGGCTGTGCATACTAGAGTTTGTTGAATTCTTTTTCACCAAAGTCAGTAACCTAATTTTTATGTGAATCCTCTTCATTATCAAGAGCTGACAACTAGTGGAGTTTGTAAATCAATATGTGAGCCAAGAGGGAGGTCAAATCCCAGTGAGCAGCCTGGGTAACCCTTGGAATAAAGTTCATCCAGTTCATTCTGTAACTTATCCTGGATTCTTTTTTTTCTTTTTCCCTTCAGTACTGGAGATTGAATCCTGAATTTTCACACTGAAATACATCCCTAACCCTTTTTCAAATTTTTATTATGAGACAGGGTCTCACCAAGTTGCTAAACTGCCCAAGACTAGAAACAAATTTGTGATCTTCCTGCTTCAGCCTCTCTGAATGCCGGGATTACAGGCATGTGCCACCATGCCGGGTGGATTCCTTTGAGCGCCTCTCTTTGAAGGTCTGGTGTGATAAAACATGACTTGAGTTGCTCCCAATTTAGAACAGACCGCCAGCCTTAGGAAGAGTAGGCAGGGTTAAAAAGACATCCTCTGGATCCAATTCAGCGCCTCAAAAAACTGTACTGGGACTTGAGCCAGAATCTTTATAATCACAAGCACCATAATTTACCCTCAGTACGTCTCCTGAGCACTTCTTCCTCTCTTAACAAAGGCAGAAGTAGTCAGCTGTTATTGATTCAGTGATTACTTCCTGGTTGTCAGGCTTTTTTCAGTGTTTCATTTTGTAGATATCAAAATAAACATCTAAATCCTTATGATCAATATCACATTATTGTAGTCAATTGCCTTTCTCGAATCCTAGGTTAATAATATTGTGTATGTAGACCAGGTTTACGATAAGGATCATGATTTATGGCATATTCTCAGGTCAAAATGCCAAGCCACTGTTGGTGTCATGCGTTTATTCTTTTTTTGTGAGCTGGGGATTGAACTCTGGTCCTTGTGCTTGTTAGGCAAGCCCTCTACCACTTGAGCTAAATCTCCAACCCCATTTATTCTTGACTTCAAGCCACGTAACTGGTGGGATGCATTTCTCTGTGCAGCTCTCACTGGTGCGCATGCATTCTCAGTGAGGTATCGACTATCTTTTGTGGTGAGTAGTCTTTCCATCGTTATTTGTCTAGTGAACAGCTCTGGAACATAGACAAGTATCTCTCACTGGTACAAATGCCAAATATGTTTACTGTGCATTATAAAAAAAAGTACGCTCCCAAACTGCAGGGAAGCAACACACTATAGAGGCAGTTATCTACTAGGCCCACACAAATCACCCCCAGGACGCATGAGGCCAAGACAGGTGGCGCACAGCAACAAGTCTTCATGTGCCTGACCCAGAAGTCTCACATCTTCTTCCACTATCCAGCAACCCTGCATTCTACCTCTCAGATCCCAAATGGGGCAGTATCTCAGTTCCGGATAGGGCCGTGCTGACAGCAGAAAGCTGCCAGTTACATGCACTGGCACAGCTTATCCTACACATCTGCCTGCATATTTTCCTGCTTTGTTTCCACCGCCCTACCCATTTGGACCTAAGACTTGACTTGTCCTTTGGGTCACTCAATTTTGCTATTGCTCCTTTTCTCTGAGTCTCATCCTGGACTCTGTATCGTTTTGCAAGCTAGATTTTGGTGACCTCTAGCCATTTTCTTAACAAACTTTGTTTTCATTGTTTGCATAAAATCCAAAGAACATTCTTAGGAAATTTTCTCTGAATCCCCAAGAGTCTTGTGTGCTCAAGTCCTTCTTGGCCTTGGCTGCCTGACTCTGCCGATATCTTATTTTCTTTTCTGAATCTCGCTGTTGATTTTTTTTTAACCTCTGTCCTGGCAGTAACTCAGCCAAGCTGAGCCCCTTATCTTGGTATTCATGGATGAAAAGAAAGTATTTTATGAAAGCAATGATTTGTATAAGATTTATTAAAGATACAGAGAAAGTTCGTAGCACAGTAAGTTATAACGGTGAGGAGCTTACTTTGTTCTTCCTGTTACAGAGTAGATATTTAATATATGATAGGGTGGGACATACTGTCCATCTGTGCTGCTTTTAGGCTCACTCTCCACCTTTCGTTGGTGCCCTCTGTGCCCCAGGAAACTTTATCATCAGGGTCCCTTGTTCACTTGGCTCTAGTTGCATTCAGCCAATAGGAAGCGCCTGGCCAAGATCAGAGCAAAGTAGGAAGAAGGAAGATCATTTATTCCCACCTTTCCGTTCACCTCACCAAGTGCTGGCAGAGGCCATTTACCTCCCAAAGGCCACAGGCCCTGCCAAGTGGCCCTCTACCACAGTCCTCTGCCTCTTGAGGACTCAGATGCTCACAGTTTCCCAGTGTTGCTAGCTTCCTCTTGCCTTATTCTCTCCTTTGTTTGTGTTCCTGGTTCCTGTTTTTATTATTATTTTTAAAATTTTATTTTAGTGGTACATTTTAGATACATATAATAATAACATTCATCACAGGGAATTTGTACCTGTATGTGGTATATCTTGTGCCTTCCTTTTTTTCCCATTCCCCTCCCCTCCCTTCAATCCTTCCTCCCTCCTTATTTACAAAAGCTTTGTTTCCATTCTTTTTCCTTCTATTCTTTTTTTCTTGTCCCTCCCTTCCTTTCCCCCTCTCCCTTCCTTGTTCCCCTTCCCATTTGAACAATTTCTTCCCTTTCCCAATATAATACATTTTAGTCCTTGTTTACATTTTCAGTTTCTCACACCAGAGAAACAATGAGGTATTTAAACATATGATTATCTCAATATATGCAGAGAAAGCATTTGACAAAGTCCAACACCCATTCATGATAAAAACCCTGCAGAAAATTGGAATAGATGGTCTTTATCACAATCTGATAAAAGCCATCTATGACAAACCAACAGCCAACATCATACTAAATGCACAAAAACTGAAAGCTTTCACTCTAAAATCTGGAACAAGACAAGGATGTTCACTATCACCACTGTCATTCAATATAGTTCTGGAAACATTACGCAGAGCAATTAGATGAGAGAAAGAAATAAAAAGAATAAGGATAGGAACGGAAGAAGTTAAATTCTTATTTTTTGCAGATGACATGATACTCTACATAAAAGACCCCCAAAACTCCACCAAAAGACTTCTAGATTTAATAACCAAATTCAGCCATAGCTGGGTACAAAGTCAACACTCAAAAATGAATAGCATTCCTGTACACAACAGACTCACTGAGAGAGAAATTAGGGAAACAACACTTTCACAATAGCATCCAAAAAAATGAAGTACCTAGGAATCAATCTGACGAAAGAAGTAAAAGATCTATACAATGAAAACTACAGTACTTTGAAAAAGGAGATTGAAGAAGATATCAGAAAATGGAAAGATATCCCTTATTCTTGGGTAGGAAGAACCAATATAGTGAAAATGGCCATACTTCCAAAACTGTTATACAGATTTAATGCAGTCCCAATCAAAATACCAATAGCATATGTCACAGAATTAGAGGAAACAATCCTAAAATTCATTTGTTTTTTTTGTTGTTGTTGTTTTTGTTTTGTGGTGCCGGGGATCGAACTCACTAAAATTCATTTGGAACCAGAAGAAACCTAAAATAGCAAAAGCAATTCTGGGCAACAAAGCTAAAGCAGGGGCCATCACAATCCCTGTCCTGAAATTATATTACAAAGCTACTGCAATAAAAACAGCATGCTACTGGGAAACAAAACAAAACAAAACAAAACAGACCCAAGGACCAGTGAAACAGATTAGAAGATGCACAAACAAGTCCAAACACTCTCAGCCATTTTATCTTTGACAAAGGGGTCAAACACCCTCACTGGAAGAAAGATAGCCTCTTTAATAAATAGTGCTGGGAAAACTGGCTTTCCACATGCTGAAGATTAAAACTAGACCCATATCTTTCACCATGCACTAAGCTAAAATCAAAATGGATCAAAGATCTAAATATTACAACAGCTGCATTCCCGGCTCCTTTTTAAACAAGTTTTAGTTAACATTTCTAGTGTGCCATCTGGTCCCACTCTGTACAGCCTTCAGGCCCAGTATAATCAAACAACAAAAATCATTATTTCTCACCCCAATTGTCTGATGAGGAAAACAAAACTCAGAGAGATTAAGTGACTGGTTCGACATCATTGTTATGGTTTGATCTAAAATGTCCCCTAAAGGCTCATGTGTTCAGAGGTGGGGCTTTTGGAAGGTAATTGGGCCATGGAGATGCTAAACTCATCAGTGGATTATCCATTGATGAGTTCCTAGCTGAATGTGCTGTTAGGAGGTTGCCCTGGTTGGAGGAAGTGGGTCACTGGGGGTGTGATTTTGAAGGATGTATCTAAATCTAGCCCCTTCCTTTCTCTCTGGCTCTTCCTTGCTCTCTCTACTTCCTGCCTGCCAAGGACTGAAGAGCTTTCCTCTGCTACACTCTTTTGCCACATGATTTCTGCCTTGAAGCTAGCTTACCATGGACTGAAACCTCTGAAACCACAAGCCAAAATAAATCTCTTTCCTTTAAGTGGTGTATGTCTGGTACTTTGTCCTTGCAGTGAGAAAGTGACTAATGCAGTCGCTCAACCTCCAAGGAGAAGATCCATGTTCTAGCTGCAGGTGAATTATTTGCAGAGCATGTGGCATTTTCATTGTGTCAGGTTGCCCTTCAAGCAATGTATAATTCACTTGGTTGTTTTCGTCAGTAAACTTGCCATATTGGTAATTGTGCTTTTAAACATAGTTATGTTTCTTCTGTAAACTTCTTGGTCTTTAAAAGTTGAATAACAATAAAATTTCATTTGAAGTTTTCCATTTGTGATATGATTTATATTGAATAAATAAATAAATAAAGTACTTTTCTAGTCCAGACGGTATTTAATTATTGCTTTATGTTTCCCAATAGAATATTTATTTCTCATTTTGAATGAAGCAGACCCTTCTAAATGCAGAATTCTGTAAAGCTTCCTTAGTTAATTAATTTGGATTAAAACCAAAAATCTGTTGGTCACCATTATCTGTACCTGTCCATCATTTTGTAAAGAAAAATTTAAAGAAAAGTGTTAAAATTTAATAGGTACTAGAGTGAAAATAAAAGACATTCTCAAGGATGATTTTAAATTTGCTTTTAATAAAACCTGCCAAGGAAGTTTTGGACAATCCTGAAAAGAAAACCATCAATGTTGATCTCAGAAAAAGGAAGGGAAGCCTGGTCTCAGGAGCTCTTGAGGAATACTGATTAGACTGCTCTGCTCTAAACAACTGCTTAGCAGAACATGTGTCCTCACTAATAAATTTTTATTATATTTAGTGTATTCCTCAGTGTACTATTGATCTTGCTTTTCTCTTTCTTATCTAATTTTACTTAAAGTGATCTTTAAGAATTTTACTTGATAAATTAGCTGCTTTATAAGAAATAATAATTTTTTACTCCTTTGCATATACTATATAGTGTGCAAATTGTGTTTCTTAATATACCTGGATGACAAAAAACAATCCCTTCTATTCTGGTGGCTCTCTCTCTCTCTCTGTCTCTCCACATATATACACATATATAAATATATAGTGCCTCTACATTGCAGTACACACAAATTCCTATGAAAATTTATTTAGATAAAATGATTTGAATAACGGCTCTGGGCTAGATAGCTTCCTATAGATAATGATGGCTGAGGTATTTACTTTTAATGACTACATTTTTGGTTATCTTGGGGAAAAGAGAAATTTAAGGCTAAATGTTTTTCCTGAATTTCCTTCCACATTTGATAAAAGGTTTGGAAAACAAAATGTTGAACAATAACAATGATGTAAGATCTTCCAATAATAAAGTGGTCAAAAGGCATGGTAAATACAGGGAACACAAAAGGTCAGTCCAAGTACCATTAAAGTTGTATAAAGTATCTGTGCCAGGACCAGAAAAAACTCAAAGCAAAGAGATTGCCTAATTCTTTAAACACACTTTCAGAGATTGGAATGAGTCATACCTAGATCTATCTTGAAGTCCGACTTGTCCTGCCTGGCACGCATTATCCTGACTTCAAGCAGCCAAACTGCACAGCGGGACTCAGCTAGATTGAGGTCTATCAGGTCAATGTGGCAGGAAGCAAACATACTCGTTTAAAAGAAAGCAATTCAGCTCCCTCTTCTCTGAGCTTTGATACTCCCAGTAGCATCAGAGTTGGACTATTCCTTTCAAACAGGTATCTGCAGACAATACTTTCAAATCACCTTTCTAAGCTGCAAACATTGCCACCACTTTCTTGTTAGAGCACAATATGACACGGTGATTTTACATTTGACCAAACTTTCTCCTAAGCCCATCTGTATGCTTCCGTGTAAAATTCCATTTTAGAAAGAACCTCCTACTCTATATATCTGTTGACGTAATGCCTACTTGGGTTTCTCGTCTTCCACCATCCCCTAGGTGACCTGTCTGGTCAGCCTGCCCTGGCTTCAGCAAGAATTCCCTTAGGTCAGTTTGTCTAGAAACCTCACTCCTGATGTTTCCTACTAGTAATTTTCCATCTATCGACCACCACAGTACTCCTTGCCTATAAATTCCCACTTGCCTGTGCTTTTGTAGTTGAGCCTAATCTCTTCAAACACTGCAAAAGATCTATCAAAGTCTCAGATGTCATGCTTCATCGTTGGATAATTTTATCTCTTTTGTGGAAGGGGACAGTGCTGGGAATCAAATTCAGGGCCTTGCGCTTGCAAGACAAATGCTCTACCACTGACCTAAATCCCCAGCCCTGGATAATTTTATCTTTGACAAATCTTTCACTTCCTTTCATCCTGTGAGTTGGTAGAGATGTATACATGTGCCTTCGCAGGAGAATTTGGAGAATATGTGCCTTTAAAAATGTCTACACTCATGATATGTGTACAGATATCTCTGTGTGTGAGACGATAGATAAATAGAATCTCAGAAAATATAAAAAATTAGAAATGGATTTATAAGTACTTTCATGGGTTCCAAAATTTATAAAAAATTCCTGCTATAAAATTGAAAAATAAACAAAAGAACAAAACATAGAACATAAACAACTTTCCCTCTAAGATGGCATCACTGAATTAACTATAAAGTGTAACTTGTAAAATAATTTATTTAGAACTTGCTGTCACTAGGAGATTTACTTTATATTTTACTTGTGAGTGTTGTAAGAATATCAATCAAAATTCTAAAACAATGTTCACATAGAGTTGATATCCAAAAATTGCTTGCTGCATTTAATTTCAAGCAGAGAAGAAATAATAAACACAAACACAAATGTGATTGAAGCATCAGCTTTTCTATCAAGAAAATAAAAGCACATTCTGACATTTTACACGAATACAACACTTTGAGCTCCACCCTGAATGAAAGATCTTTTGAAATTAAGTGATACTCCTCTATTTTAAAAGTTGTAAATCTTTCTTAGAATATTTTCTAAGAAAGATTAATACTAGGGGTACTTGAAATCATCTAGTTCATTGCTTTCTTAGGTGCTGAAATCTTTGGTCAACTGAAATCTTTCCAGAACTATAAATCAGTAAATATGTATCTGTTCTGTGAGGTGATTTGGGAAGCTGTAATATTGTCAAATACGCTCTCCATCATTTACTGTTGCCTTCTGTCACATTGACCATCAATAGGCATATTCTCTGACACGAAGCAGATGAAGACTAACAAAACTCTTCAGAATTAATAAAGTTCTACTTGAAACCCCACTGATCTAGACCAACCTATTGATATCAGGATCTCACAGACAAAGACAGTAAATCCAGAGCAAAAAATTTTAAAGCCACAGCTAGTTCATGTCAACACTAGAACTGTAGACTTAATTTTTAAATTCCTATTTCATTTCCTATGTACTTTTTATTTGTGCAGTGCTGGGGATTGAAACCATGGCCTTGTGCATGCTAGGCACCTGCTCTTACTACTGAGCTGCATCCTAAGACTTGTCTTGTTATTATTTTTATTATACTTTATACTTTCTTTTAGTTATTTTTGGTTTTGGGGGATGAACTCAGGGCCTTCACACTGGGGTACATCCTCAGCTCACCCTCTCTTTTTTTGAGACAGGGTCTTGCTAAATTGCTAAATTGCTAAATTGCCTAGTCTGGGCTCAAACTTACTATATATTCTTATTCTAAATAGTTACTAGGTTGACAATCTATTTGGAAGTAACAGAGGGATAATCAAGAAAAGCTTTATTTGGATTTTCGTTGTAGTGTACAAGGCTTGAAAAGAAGATTGATGAAAATTGTGGGAAACCAATCAGTAAAGATTCCACTATCTGAGCTGGGCATGGTGGTGCATTCCTGTAACCCCAGTACTGTGGGTGGCCGAGTCAGGAGGACTGCAAGTTGTAGTCCAGCCCATGCAATTTAGCAACTTAGTGAAACTGTATCGCAAAATGTAGAATAAAAAGGTCTAGGGATGTAACTGTGTGGGAAGGCTGTGGATTCAATCCTTGTACCCAACAAACACACAAAATGTAAAGTAAAACAAATAATAACACCCAAATGATTCTAATTTTCCAAATTCCTTTAATCACGGTGTTTACCATTGCTCCTCTGCACAGAAATCCCTCTCTTCATTTTAAAACTCATATTCCCTATTATGTTACCCTAAGCCTTGAATACCTGGCTGTGTTATGAGTTTTTAAAATAAAGTCTTGCTGCTCATGGTGGTACATACCTGTAACATCAGCATTCTGGAAGGCTGAGGTGGGAGGATTGCAAGTTCCAGGCTAGCATGGGCTATTAAGTGACTTTGGGAGACCCTATCTCAAAATAAAAAATAAAAATAAAAATGAATGGGGATGGAAATCAGTGGGAAGAACCTGTGTTCAATCCCCAGTTCAGAAAAATATTCTTTATGTAGTAATGCACATCTCTTACAAAGGTTAGATACTTATTATATCAGTATTTACATATTCAGTTTATTTAGACCCTCCACCTAAGTGAAACTTATCATTGGCTGAATTTCTATTCATTACTCTCCAGGGGAAAGCATTCGTCTTATATCTTCCAACAACAAACAATTCCAGCTCACATATTTCATTGTGAGATATAGCATTTGTATATACGATTTTTGAAATTATGCATAATTCAAATAATTATTTTAAACACCCTGTCATACTCCAGCTCAAGAGAACAGGGCCCATGGGTTCCTGTGTAGCCCTCTGATTCATAAACACTTCCTCACCCCAAAAGGTACACACCACTAAAAAGCCAAGGAAGCTCATTCCCATTCTGTCTTTTTTTTCGATTTTCTTTTTAAAAAATTTTGTTAGTATATGTTTGCAATACATAAGAAATACATTCATTGTGAGGATTTGGTGCTATACATAGTGCAACTTGATCCTTTTTACCTCCATGTCTCCCTTTGCTGCCTCCCTCCAACCTCTGTTCTTCTCATCTTCACAAGGTGCGCATCCCTGTTTCCTCTCAACTGTCTTTTATTTTCTTGAACCATTTTAAATTATATTCACAGATTAGAAACATTTGAACCATAAATGTGGCTCTTTTAGCTGAAAATCAGAGACAATTCTATTATTGTTACACCCCAGTGATTTTTTTCTTTCATACTTGTAGACACGTGGAGGAAAATCTAATGCTTACCTGTGACTCTGGTATCTCTTTTTCTATTAATAGCTAAAGATTTCTTTGATGCTTTCTTTTTTCCTTTAATCTCATATACCAATTTCTTGAGTCCTATTTTTGGGAAAGTTGGTCTGAATAACCTAACCAACTACATTCCAAGAAGATCAAATAATTGCTGTCCTTTGATGTCATCTACGCCACACCCATTCTGTCACAGGTGTAGTTAGGATCTTCATGGGAGGGCGGGATCATCTGTAATTCTAACAAGACTGAGATATATTGGCAGTTACTGTAAAGAATTTGATTTTGAATGATTGAAAACTTTGCTAGACTACGTGAAAAAAAATTGGAGAAAGACTCTCAATTTATTTTGAAAGCAAACAGCAAGGCTTTCCTCTAGCACCATTGTTAATTCTGAAGTGGAAGCATGGAATTAGGCATATTTTGCCCCAAGCTGATACTTGGCAAGTCAGTTGTAGTATAAAAAAGAAGGACTAAAAGTTGAGAATGATGTTAACGCACAGTTCTGTATTAGTACAGGCAGGAAAAAGTACTAAAAAACAAACTGACAGGTTACCAATGAAAGGGATTCAAAGGCCAAATATCAAGAAGAAAATCCAATAATAATGAATGTATAAGAAATAGTGAAGGAAAGGGGACATGTTTTTAAATTCAGAATCCTATGGAGTATCTTGATTCATATTTAACAAGGAACAAAATGTGACTTTTCCTGGGATGACTGAAAACGGAATACTTGAAGATCATTCGAGTAGGAAGGTTGCAGTTCAGTGAAGGTAGTGTGGTTGCTTTTAATAGTATTTGTCAATAATAATAAAAAATAATATTCTAATAAAATGTCATAAATACAGCATTAATTCAATTTTTGAAATATTTTCCTATGGTAGAACATTGCATTTTATTATTCAAATACATCTATTTATTCACCTCTGTCTTAGAACTGTGTGGTATATACAACATCATACAGGCGCCTTGATAAAAGAAATATTCGCAGTGATTCCTAGAAGGTTATTTATATTCTGTTCTAGCAGTATTTCCTCAAATGAGGTAAATGCATGTGTAATGTCTACCTGCCGTATGAAAAGCTAGGTCGTTTCCATGGGTAAATGGATGAGCTTTAAAAGATTTTAACTTTTATTTATTTGATGTGTATGGGGAAATGGCCCCTCAAATTCGAGTCTATTTCAATAAAAATGTTAAGTAAACAATGTCGTAGTTCAAATGCAGTTAAGAATAAATCATGAAGGTAGTAAATGAATAAGTATGGAAAATACTGAATTATGTCATTTTGCCTCCGAAAAAGTCTTTCTTGCTCTAGTATGCTAGTGTAAACTTACAGTCTTTCTTTAATATGTGAAGGGATATGTGTATAATTTTTCATGAAAAATGCATGCCCAGAGTAGATTACATGGAATATATTTGCATTTTAAAAATGATTCAGTATATAAACTTTAACCAACTATTCTTGTTCATTTCTCCCCTTAGAAATGCCACCCAGGAACCAGAAATAGAAATTTAAAAGGCTGCATAGCAAAGAGAGTAGAAAATTTCATATAAATAGATCTGTGTACATGATGTACACAAATGTCCAACTTTTAAGAGGGACCGGAGTTCAAAGACAAAATGAATTGTTCTGCCTTATTTGATTCCTTAGAGAAAAAAATCTATTTAAAGACATATTATTACACACTTAAAATAATGCTTTATCCTTTTTAAGCCACTTTGTTACATAGTATCTAAGTGAAGACATAGTAGGAAGAAAATCACAGACTTCAAAGCCTGAAAGCTACATGCTTAGTGTAATTTTTGAAGTCACTTAAATTTTTAGTTTGTTTTCTCACTAGCTCCAAATGGAGCTAATTATAGTATGTCTTTAGTAGCTTAATTAGGAGATTTGAACATGATAATATAGAAAGTGCTTGAACATGATAACACAGAAACAGCCATGTACATTTTGCTCATTATGCTGTCATTCATTCTTTCACTGTTTCATTCAACAGATATTTGCTCAGCACCTACAGGAGGAATTCATTATTGCCCTTCTGGAGACTGAAACTTTGTGTAGGAGAAAAGATAATAAATAATTACATTTGTAGGATGGAGGATATATTAGTCTGTTTTTATTACTATAGTGAAAGGCTTGAGACATGTGAACTTCATAACAAAAAGAGCTTTATTTAGCTCACAACTCTGGGGTTCAAGGGCATGGTGCTAACTTCAGTTCAGCTCAGTGAAAGCCTTCTTGTCTCTGTCAAATCATGGCAGGAAGATATTTAGAAGGAAGGATCACATCTTGAAACAGCCAGGCAGAGAGCCTGGAATCCCACAACTCTTCCCAAGTACTTGTCTCCAGTGGCCTAAAAACTTTCCACTGGGCTCCATCTCTTAAAGGTCCACCACCTCCCTGCACCACACTGAAGACCACATTTCCTACACATGAAACTTTGGTGGGGCAAGACAGTAAGAGGTTGGATGTGGAGAGATTCAATGTTTAATAAGGCGATCAGAAATGGCTTCATGAAAAGGATGAGAATCAAACCAAGATTTCAAAAAGGTGAGAGAGTAAGCCATGTGGCTTTGTAGAGAAACCATTTCTGACAGAAGAGATGGTAGGTGCATAACCTCAGGCTGGGGTACCTCCGGTCTGTCTGGAAAAGATGTAAGAATTTTAGGCAGTGAAGGCAGAGAGATCAACACAGGACCAGCACAAATACGGTTTTATTGATAGGACCTTGGCTTTTACTTTCAATGAGATAGGAAGCTAGTGGAGGGTCTTGAGCAAAGGTGTGGCATGTTGATTCATATTTTAAAGGATTATTTTAAAAGAAGAGGTATAGGAAGGGGAATGAGAAAAGAGACCAACGAGGAGCCTAATGTAATAATCCAGACATAAGATGCTTATCCCAGAACGGCAGCCATGAAGGCGACAAAAAATTAGAATCTGAGTATATTTTAATAGTAGAGTAACACGATTTTTTGGTAGATCTCGTGTAACTTGTGTATACTCCCTACATTATAAATGAATAAAGCTAAAACAAACAGACACTTGGCCAAAGCAGTATATTTGGTTTGTAGTGCACCTAGAATGCCTACAACTAGAATCCAGGCATCTAGAGAAAAAAAAAAATCTATGTTTTCTTTCTCTATACTCATATTGCTTCTCAATACTGTGTTTATGCTATTTAACCATATCTATAAACATTTTGCCCCATGCAATTGTACAAATCCCGAATTTCTAGAATGTAGCTGAGTCTCAACTGCTTTGGCAGTTTACTGTTTTTGCACGAGACAGTGTGAAATTATTAAAGGATCTGCAGATCTGATGAAATAGCATTTCACAACTTACAATACATTTGCTGAAATGCTAAAGCTGAGGAATAACTGTTAGGATAAAGTGTGAATGAACCAATCCTTTCTTGAAGGAGAAGAACAATTCTGAGCGAAAATGCATTCATTTTTTTCCCTCGGTTTTTGTAAACTCCATGACCATGTGAGACAAATGAAAACTACTGTGGAAAAGCTGAGACAACCCTATTACAGCAGTCGTGTGAATCTTCCTATTAATGGCTCCCTACTCAGCTCCGTGTACCCGAGAAGGGGAGAATTCTCATTTAACACACGAAAGCAATTTGTCCTAAGAGTTCTTGAATTAAACCTTCAGAATAAAAGGAAGTGCAGGCTGCTGGCCTCCCTCTCATGTCTAAGTCAATTGATATGGCAATAAACTTCTGAGTACTCTCTCCTGTGGTGGCCTCTGACTGCAGGCAGCATTCAGAACTGAAGGGCGATGACACACTAGAATGATAAGTGTCCTGGAAGGTTGAGGGGCAACCTATTTGGATGGAAGCTGCCTTCACCTGGCCCAGTTAATGATGAATTGACCTAACCCACTTCAAGCTTTTCATACTTGAGTTTGGCAGGAAAGGAGCTATTTTGAAGCCAATTCAAGAAAACAATCAAGACAAAAAAGTGAGTTGGGGATGTTGTTTGGACCTGTACCCTGTAAATTAACTGATAGTGTCCTACAAACCTGGATTTTTTCCATACACAGCCACCTAGACCAAGTATATCCATAACTGTAAGATGAACTGTAAGAGGATGAATGGATGAACAATTGTGTGTGTGTGCATGCGTGTGTGTGTGTGTGTGTGTGTGTGTGTGTGTGTATGGTGAGAATGAAGCAGTGGCAGAAAAGTGTTAAGATTGGTTTTCATATGAAGTTTATAATGATCTCTTACATCAATTTATAATTTATGGCTTTGGCTTGTACACATCTGTGTTGTGAACAATATAAATGGCTGAAAAGATAATTAAGATCATCAGGAAGAGAAGAAATGAATGTAAAACTTAAAACCGTGCATAAAACATTAGTGAAAATAAGATTTCCAGATAAAAGATGCCAAGAGGTCAAATCAACTGAATTTCAGATACACAGCAATTCTTAGCGTAATGCATCATAAATATTATATTTTACTTTGTTTAGTGTTGCATGTTTAAATACCATTTAACATTTTTATCATTTTAATATTTTAAATATGAAGCATGCCTAAACCAAAAGACTATTTGATGTCTATATTTGCTAAAACTGGTAACTGTAAGTAGAAGGCATTCAGCATCGACCAGCAAAGTTTTTAGAATATATTTTCCAAGGAGATAGAAAACATGATTCTAGCTTCAGTTTTGTCTCAGATCAGGTGTGGGATCTTGAATTTGTCATTTAATCAACCCATATTTCTGTTTCCTCAGGCTGAGACTCAGGTGTCAGTTGTGTCCTTTTAAGTACAATTTGTTTAAATTTTATGATGTTTATATTCTGAAAGACTACGTTTTCCTGTATATGAAAACCTTTAGTCTAGATTGCTGAGCTAGATATCACCATTTACCACTCGTTGAGCACCTCCCATGAGACTGACTGTACAAAGTCCTATAATTTATGTGGGTTTTTTTTTTGTTTGTTTTGTTTTGTTTTGGTGCCAGGGATCGAACTTAGGGCCTTGTGTTTGCAAGGCAAGCACTCTAACCACTGAGCTAAATCTCCAGCCAAAGTCCTATAATTTAGAGTACTAACCATTTAACCCTGATGTAAACCAATAACATAACAACATTATTAGAATTATCTCCCATTCTATAGAGGAGAAAAACACAGCTTCAAAACTGAAACTTGCTTTAAGAACCCAAAGCTACCAAGTGGCTTATCCACGTATTAAACCCACATATTTATGGCATGAAATCTTATACCATGTAACACTAGGTTCTTTCCAGTACTGATTCAATTGAATCACATAACTGTGCAGTCTCTTCCTTTGCCTTAAATCTATTGTGTGGTTAGCCCACATTGAATAGATTTATATGCCTGGGGGAAACGAAGACAAAGCACTGAATTACACCATGTGTAGAAACAGATAGATCAACTGTCATTTGGCCAACTCGTGAAGTTCTTTACCTAGTTAGTTTCACTTCATCAAAATCCTCACTTCAAAAGAAAATTGCCAATCAGTTGACAGCCTATACTAGTTTCCTAGTTTTGATCATCTGACAAAACTTCTGTTGAAAAGACCATAGATTCACAATTTGTGTCAATAAGGGTATAGCACATTATACAGGGTGACTGGTTTGTAGTGTTGCTGGAGGATGTGATAAGTATATCAAGAAATGTGATCAATTTAGTTCACTGATAAATCCATTAATGGTAAAAATACAGCACATGATACCAAGTAGCAAAATGTAGTTGTTTTTTTTTTCAATCTCCTAATGATCATAAACATTTGTCATTTGACTATTTGCTACCTCTACAAAATGAAAGTCAAAATAAGAAAATATTCCAAAGAAGTATGCTATCCTATAATAATATGAACTATTTCATGATGTTATTAAAATATAAGTACAACTTTTCTGGATGTATAATAAAATTTTTGGTAGTGTGAAACCTCATACTTATGTTATGGCCCTTTCTGAAATGAGAAGAAAAGCGGATATGTAGCAAATGTCATAAGAAAGAAAATCATAAGATTTGACTTGAATCTGTACAAATCTTGCCACAAGTAACTGCTGAGGCGCAGAATGCAGACCTGAGCTTCCAGCAGGCGGAAGAGTTATGAGAATAATGCTGTTGCTTACTGAAGAGGAAAAGGGAAGTTTGCATTTATTCCCTGCCACTATGTGGTGCTAAGAGCCAAAGGAAAGAATTGACAGACTGGCTCATGCTGCCTAACCTTGGATCCAGTTGAGAATGTTTCACTCTCTGGGGGTGGAAAGCAGTAGATTTCTTTTAAAACAAGATTAATGAAAACAAAAGGGCTACATAAATAAGCCCAGACTAGCTTCTTGGAAATCTGGGTTTTTTAGAACAGTACGAAGAATCAGAAATGGCAAACACAGCACTGTGCACAGCACCAGACACTTGGGCATCAGTCCTATTTCAGTGGGTGATGGTCATTCCAGGATCGCCAGAAACCAAGGACATTCAGGAGATGAAGGATCACAGCAGCCTGCGGGGCTCCTTCAGAATCTCCTCAAAAAATGTGGAGGCTTACAGTGAGTGAAAGTAGATCAGTGACAAACTAGTCCTTGACACCTAGCTATAGATCATTAGAGCTGATCATCTGAGGCCTGAGTGTATCAGTGGGCTGCTGAAATCCACACAAGGACCAGCTATTGTGTACTACTAAATGTACTGTTTCATGAAATAAAAGAAATCCCCCCCCCAAAAAAAAGAAATCCCATGTAGAAATTAAAGGCATGTGTGACTGCCTTCAGGTCCAGAAACCTAAAGTTACAATGCATTTTGTTGGGAAAATAGCATTCTACAACTTAAGCCAACTATAAACTTGTATTGTGTGACTGCAGTGGGGGAAAGGAGAGAGAAACCTACAAGAAATGTTCTACAAGAATGTAGAAACCTACAAGAAACATTCTAACCTCCATAAAATTTCAACTTAGTATCTGAACAAGACTGTCTGCTTCTAGAAACAGACTCTTCTATTCCTTGATGCCATAAATGAGATACAAGCTGGGCTGAATTTATGTTTACATTTCAATTTAGTTTTAATATTTTGGGGCTTAATAATAACTTTATTAGGCTCCATTTCAAAATTCATTATCTACTTCATATTGCTATTTTGGTTATTTATTTATTTATTTATTTTTATTTTTACCAAGAACATGTATTGGTACATTGTATACATAATGATCCTAGTCAACATGGTTATTTTGTACATGACCTATTGCTATTTTGTAATTACCTCTAAAACTTATTCAACAATAGTTGGAGAGAACAGAAACTGCATTAGTCTGTACCTAGAAATCTTACCAAAGAAGATTAAGTATCTTGCAAAATTGTAGGCAGAAATGAAGAAACATACTCTAGATTGAGTTTCTGAAAAAATATCCCCAGTTAGGAAGTCACCTGGTTAATCTGGAAGCCTTTACAAGAGCTCACAGTGCCATGATGTGCACCAGAAAAATGGGTCCCCTGCATCCTGCCTCTTGTTGCACCAGTCCAAGGCTTTTGAGAGAACTGTCAAGAAGCTGAGCTGCAAAGGAACCTGGGAAATGCACCATTGGTCCTTCTGAGCTGCAGCTAAATAATCGATACTGAACAAACCAATTCACATTATCTCATAAATACTTAAAGCTTTTACAAATACAAGATATTTTTGTGACTTAGCACGTTAATAAACGGCTAATCATCATTGCATGCTCATTGTATATGAAGTGTTTATCTGAAATGTAAAGATGTCATAGATCAAAAATATTTTCTTTAGATAATGTTAAGTATATAGATTTTCCCTAAGAGATCTCACTGACAACTAAATAATCAACCTCTGTGATCCGTATGACGTGCCGGATATAGAAATGCATAACATACCATTTTATCATGTGTACAGAAAAAGAGAAAATATGAGATAATTTGATAATTTGCATAGATAGTTATTGAGTTGTTATTAAAATACACAAGTTTTTGAAATTACCTAAATTTTTGAAGACTACTGAAATTTGGTCTTTTCCCTTATTTCCTTTTATTTTAAAATATGTAATTAACAAATAAGAAATACGAATTCATTGACACATCCATCACCATTCATATTTACCATTTGTGTGTGTGTTGTGAGAACACCTGAAACCTGCTCTTACCAAATTTCAAGTTCATATTTCAGTATTATTAACTATAGTCACCACAAGGTATATTAAATATCCAGAACTTATCATCTCATGCCTGAAAGTTTATATCCCCAGAAGAATCACAGCAAAACATTTGTAACAGATTTGGAACTATTTTTTCAAATATAATTGTGCCTGTATACTTAGGTGGAGGGAAAAGGAACTTTATATGATATTTAGTAGAGTTATTAGTTGTTTTCAAGTAGAAAGCTATTTGTCTAGAATTGTGTACGTATACTTCACAAAGTTGTTGGAATGTTCTATGTAAAACTCGATATACATTTTCCTAAACTCTTATGTAAGTGTACCTAAATATACTCATAAGTGAACTTTACTCATGTTTGTTCTATTTAGGTTTATTTTTAAATATTCTATTAATATAAAAATGTTTACCTACTAATTGAGTTGCTCTTATTACTTTTATCTTCAACTCAATGAATCATTTCATGATACTTATAACATTAAATATCATATACTATTGGTCTTTTTGGATTTAAAATCTATTTTGACATGGCATTCTGCCAAAGTTAGCTCAAATATAATATGAGAGTTGCTCGTAAGAACAGTTTCACATTTAGCTGGACAAAAAAGTGGAAAAATCATATGAAGAGCTACGGTGCTGTGCAGACTGTGATATACTTGGACCACTGGTCTTTCATCATGTGTAAACAGACGGTATGTGCTGGAATTGGCAGACAACACAGGAAAAGTGGCCATGTTTTGAAGGTTTTGGGTTGTCCCACTCAGCATGTGAACATTATCCCGAAGAAGTGTATATAATGGTGTGAGTGTGTTCTCAATAATTCATGTGTCAGAACTCTAATTCTCAATGCAGTGGTGTTAAGAGGTAGTGCCTCTGGAGTAACTCCATCTTGGGAATGGCGCCTTTGTGGATACATTAAGACTGTTTTGTGGGGTGGGTTAGTTCTCACTGTAACGAGTTTGTTATGAAAAGTAAGCTTCCTTATGTGTATGCTCATTTGTTCTTCTGCTTTTCCACCATGAGATAATATCCCTCACCAGACAATGTCATTATGCCCTTGGATTTTCCAGATTCTATAACTATAAGCCAAAATAAACTGGTAATTATAAGTCACATACTTTCAAGTATTCTTTTGTGGCCACAGAAAATAGATGACAATGAAGAAACTGTTGGGCAAAGGGATAAAATAATCATCAATAATATAAATTAGCTAGTTTCTTAAATATCACTCTACTGGTAGTGATTAGGTGATTTTGGAATTGTCACATAGAAACAAGAATAATATTCAAATAGACTGGAAGTCTATTTCAATAAAGATTAAATAAAGATTAAAATAAGAAGACTACCAGTGAGATGGAGATTTTCATACAAATTCAAGAGATGTGGAGGAAGTAAAGTCTCAGGACTTACAAGTTTACATAAAAGGCAAAAGATGGAATTATGTGTCGGGAGCCACAACTCTGCACCCACCTGCAGACCATCACAGAAAGACGTGCTACACCGCGTGGTCCTCCATTTCCCCAGTTCATTTTCACCTGCTAGATAGGGAGCATTCTAAGGAAATGGTCCTGGTTCCTCACCTGTAGCCTTAGTTGACAAGGTCCTAAGGCAAGAAAGCTTGATTGTATTGGGTTTGCAGAATAACAGGCCTGGCTGGCAGGCCCCCAGGTCAAGAGTTGATTCTGTACCCATCTAGTTCTCGATACAGATAACTTAGCACACCTGTGTTCTGCTGAGGCCTATAAATAAAGATTGTGCCTTGCAGGGGTGGCCATTCTGCTCACCAGGCTGACGGCTCCACCTGGTCCCAGATGTCCTGTGTAAATCTCTTCTTTCATCTGCCACCACTCCTCTGCTCTGTTCAGCTTGGTCATGCGGGTCATGGCAATTATATAAGTCTCAATTTTATATCTTGACTGAATACAAGGCAGAATAATAAATTAGGGCTATGAGACGTGTTAGCTCATTCTTCTATCTTCACAGAGAAGTCCCTCACCCGCACCTGCGCTAGGCTAGCACCTGCATACTGAACCTCCAGACTTACCCCAGTGACAGTGCGGAACTCACGTAGCCTCTGTGAGGCTGACTTGATCCCGCTAGCTGA
>PVJO010021013.1:0-30761 GCA_004026905.1 Hystrix cristata | reverse complement strand
AATTTAAGGTGACAAGATCGGTCCCCAAATTATTGCTCACACTCCCCCCTTCCTTGAATTTACCTTTCCGGTCCACTTATCAGAGAAATCTGGCAAATATGAAACCAAAAGAATAGAAAAGATAAAGAGAAGAGAACCAAGTTCTATTACTCAGTATTCTTCTCTTTTCCCCCAGGTCTTTTTTATATTCAGATAAAGGTGTGACCAAAGCCCATCTTTAGACCCGGAAAAAAACAATCAGTAAATTACAATGGCCCGCTGAAAAGATAAGGCCTCTGGAGAGTCAGCGTGGGCACCGGACAGGCAGCTTTCTCTGGGGCCTTGGTGGACCTCAGCTACTTATTTCAGCTCACATTCATCTGCGAAATTAATGCACACACCTGATATCCGGGAGAGAAGCAGTGTTGGTGACTCCAGCTGGCTCTTCTTTTGATGTACTCTGTCTAGAAAGATGTGTGCTAGGGTGTTTTGATAAGGGGGGGAAGGAGTCAGCAGTTTGATTTGGAAACTCTTTTATTGCTGAATATGGTTGCAGGTTTAAACTAAAGACTGTGTTTCTGCTGGGGACATTTGCATGACACATCCATATGCATTAGC
Organism: Hystrix cristata; assembly: GCA_004026905.1. NCBI lineage: Eukaryota > Metazoa > Chordata > Mammalia > Rodentia > Hystricidae > Hystrix > Hystrix cristata. The sequence goes on along the minus strand of PVJO010021013.1, from coordinate 30,164 downwards.
AGCTGCACAGCGTTGTACCGTCAGTTCCGGGGAGCTTGTTCTTTCCTCCCCTCTGTCTTTCTTAAAGGAAGCAGCTAAGTGGCTTCTAGGAAAACCATCTAGACTTAGAGGTGCATGAATGGTCTTGTGTCCTTCAGACTCTCAGCACCTAATCGGCCTGTAACAACCTGTTTCTTCTGAAGATTTTGGAGTATGTGAAGTAGTTAGCCTCCCTCGTTACTTGTGAAAAATTAAACTGATGGATTAACAGTGTATAAAGTATAATGAAATAATTATCCAGAGAAAGGAGCTTGGCTGTTCAGCTGTGTTCGGGGAAAAGGTGACATCATCAGAGTTCTCCTACTGATTCACTTAGTGTTTCGCAGAGAAACTTTGAATTAGAAATTCTTCTTCCTGGCCTCATTCTTAAAGATAATACTATGGAATCAAAGTAGCTAAGACCTTGCCATCCTGGCAAGGAAAGGTGGTGGCATCCGAGAGCAAAGTAACAGATCTGGAAGATGCTTCCTTTTTCACACGTTGCGTCAGCGGCGTACCAGGGCCACCGTCTAATTGCCACAGCGACTGTCCGTGCTGAACCTGACCTCAGCCACATTCCTGGGCCCGCTCTCCCTGAGTTCCAGGGCAGAGAACCTACAGTTTCAAATCGAAATCACAGGGAAACTGGGTTCTTATTTTGCCTGATGCTGCTTGGTCATTCAGGCTATTTTTCTTTCCCCAAAAGAGAAGTGTTTTGAAGTTGGGGTGACTAGAGGCATAAGACTCCCAGACCAAGAGACTGAACATAGATATGTTTTTGCACATCATCTCATCTCTGGACAAAGTCAGTGTTTCATGTAATTATTTGAGGACAATTGAGTCATGGTCAGACTTCTGACCAAGTCAAGTTTCTAAGTGAAAGAATGAATCTTACACATACACACAAATGAAACAAAGCGAGAACAGCCATCCTTGTTAGAAATTGTGATGACCAGGGAAGGTAGCTCCTAGAGAGCTTAGTTTTTTTTTTTTTCATTTTCACTTTGCAAGAGAATTATTTACAATGAAATGATAATAATTAGTAAAATGGTACCATCTATTTTCTAACATACATGGCACTAGTATGCACTATTGTACAAAATGTGCATGCACAATGACACATAAATATGCATGGTTCTAACTGATAATCCATTTTTATGTCTTGTTTCCAGATGTTTGCAAATACTTCCAGTGCAGTGATTTGACCTAACCAGGAATTTGCTAAGATCTCTGCCTTTCAACAGTGTCCTAGCCATTGTAGATATCACGTAATTGAATAACTTTCTCTTTCCCTTCCCATGGAGCCAAAGTTATTTCACTTTTAAAAAAAATTCCTCAGCTTTAAGATAAAAAATCAGTATAATGTGGATATAAGTGAAAACAGTTTCTTGATATTATATAATAGCAAAAATTTATCAGCTTCATTATTCTACTCAGTCATTTCAGTGATAATCAGAACACCCAATTGTGAAGGACAGTTAGCTTAGTGTTTTCGATTAGCATGTGGCCCAGAATTGATATTGTAGCTAATTGAGTCTATACTCTAGAGCCACAAATGCCAACCCCAAACCCTGGCCAGCTGGTATGATGTACCAGCAACAGTAGGAAGGCCAACTAAGAGTGTGGATGAATCTCCACACATGAAAGAAAAAGCTTTATTTTTTAAATGTATACATTACTTGCAGCGTTTAAGAGAAGAAAGAGGAAGAAAGCGTATGCCTGCAACCCAAATGAAATGTCTCTGGCAAGATTTATCAGAGAACAGGACAAGAAGCAAGGAACTGTCAGTGGAGGCCACGGGAGAGCTCAGGCATGATGAAGAATCCAACCGTGTCCACCTTGGTACGACCTATCACTTAAAACTCTTGCATCAAGGATGCTACTGCTTCAGTGTATGTCCACTTTATGTTTAAGGTAAGGAATGTGCTTGCTTTGAGATTGCATTTTGATATGAAACATTTCTGCATGTATTAATGGTATCAGTAGACTGAGGATATGGGGAAATCTGAAGAATTTACGTATTTGCTTATCCACTGATCTCATGGTTATATTTACAGAATAATTCTGTTTCTCCTTCAAAGACTTTCTTTGTCATAGGTCACAACATCATAGGCTCTTTGAAATATGATAGCAAACAAAGTTAAACCATAAACTACTGCATTGGGTAGCCCTTCCTTCACCAAATCAAAAAACAGAAAGAAGCTTCGTCATGTCACTACTTCACTCTATAGTCATTTATTCATATTCATTTCCAGGAAGTATGAGCTAGTTAATGTCAATTCAAAATGGTTTAGAAATTGTCACTCTATACGAACAAGTCAAAGAACTCAGCAAACTGAAGAATCAGCAATTTTTCTTAGATCTGTCAGAGAGATGAGTTCACAGCACAAACTGCTGTTCTTCAAACTGGAGAGACAGACAGTTATAGAGAGTTACAGTTTACCAGAGCAGAAACCTAAGAGTAGGAATCTGTGGGAACCAGCACCAGGGCAGGAAAAAAACTCCTCGTAACTGAGAAATTGCTGGCCACACAGTGTGGCCACATCTGAGAGTTAGCTTCACCATGAAGAACCCTTCACAGGCCGGAGCAGTGCACGTTTCTTCTCCGGGACCTCTACCAGGTTCTCACAGTGTGTATCTGCTAGAAGCCCCTGAGTGTTTCTGCAAAAAGAAGGAAAAGGAGCTATTTTGAAACATAGCAGAACATGCTGATTTTTCATAACAAGGACAACCCTCAGGAGGAACTATGCTTCCAGAACCTTATTAAGCTTTATTACAGCCTAATCTACCTGAGGGAAGGAAATCCCAACTCTAACTCCCTGTAGCCTTCCACATGAGGGAAGGGGACTCTCAACTCCAAACTCCTGCAGCTCTCCTCTCTCACCTGGGTCTGAGGAGCACATTTGCCCTTCACAGCCAGGGACACGAGTTCTCCAAGACTGAGGCCTGGTGAAAGGACTACAGAACGCCCCACTCCCCTAGCCCCCCAGCACATGACCACTAGTTAATAAAGTCTGTCTGCTTCCGGTCCCTTTACCCAGTGCGTCATGTCTACCTTTCAGTGAAATGTTTCAGAGTGTACTAAAGGCAAAATAGTTTGAAGAGATTGGACAAGCATCAGAAACAGAGGTGGTTACGGCAGGAATGTTGGAATCCTCAGACCAAGAGTAAGATAAATGTGCTGACGTATTTAGTGGACAAATAAGACAATGTGAAAGAGTGGACAAGGTGGTGAAAACAGACATAAGAAAAGTCTAAGAACAATGAAAATGAAATGCTAGCAATTAAAAGCACTGCAGCAGCAGTGGGGACCTGCCTCCAGTGAGCTCATGAGTAGACTGGACCGGGCTGAACTTGAGGCTATTTCAACAGCACCTTCCAAAACTGAAATGTAAAGAGCAAAAGACTGCAAAGAATACAGAATAGAACATTCAAGAACAGTGGAACAACTGCAGGAGTTATATGCACATGTTAAGAAACAAAAGAAGAAGCAAAAAAGGAACAGAAGCACCATTTGAAGCAATAGTGATTGAAAATGTTTCCAACTTAATATCGGACACCAAATTAGAGATTTAGCAAACTTGGAGAACTCCAAGCAGGATAAATGCCCACAAAACCATGCCTAGGTATCTGGTGTTCAAACTTAGAAAATCAAAGGCAAGGAAAAAATCTTTAGACAAGCTATAAATCTTACCAATAGAGGACCAAAGATAAGAATTACATCCAATTTATCCTCAAGAGCCATGCCGGCAAGAAGAGAGTGGATGAAATACTTACTGTTGAGAGGAAAAAAAAAAAGAAAAAAAACCCACCAATGTATAATTCTGTACCTTATAAAATTATCCTTCAGGGGCTGGGGATTTAGCTCAGCGGTTAAAGTGCTTGTCTTGCAACCACAAGGACCCGAGTTCGATCCCCAGCACCAAAAAAAAAAAAAAAAAAAATTTAAAATTATCCTTCAAAAATGAAGGAGAGATATTTCTTCAAACAACCAAAAATCGAGAGAATGTAGTATCAGCAGACTTGTCTCATAAGACATGTTTTTAAAAAGTTCTTCAGAAAGAAGGAAATGATATAGGTCAAAATCTTGGATCTACACAAAGAAAGGAAAGTATCTGAGAAGGAATAAGTTAAAGTAAATATTCCTAATCCATATATAGTATATGGATTAGGAATATTTAGTTGTTATAAAGAACTTACGTGAACTGTGAAATGGGTTATTTAGAAGTGGACTTGAATTAGTTGTATATTGCCAACTCCAGAACAACTACTTAAAAAACCCCAATCTTTTTTTTAAAAAGCAGTATAAAAGATATGCTAAGAAAGTAGAGAAAATAGTGTTATTTAATATTCTCAAACTACAAAAGGAAGGACCAGTGGTAGAACACTTCTCTAGCATTCACTAGGGTGGGGTGTGACCCCAGCACTGCAAAAATAAAGCAAAAAAAAAAAATACCCCCCAAAACCCTAAACCTACAAAAGGCAAAACAGAGTGGAAGGCAAAAACAGAAACAAAGATTAAGAGAATAAATAAGAAAACAGTGTCAAATATGATAGACATTAGCCAGAGTATGTCAATTATCAAGAGAATGTTAATGGTCTAAATTCACCAATTACAAGCCAGAGAATGTCAGAGTGAATCAAAAGACAGCAGCCAACTAATATAAAGTTCACTCTAAATGTAAAGGCACATATAGATAAATCAGTAAAGGAGCAGAGAAAGACTCATTGTGTTAACACTGATCAAAAGGAAGTGGGAATAACTATATTAATTTCAAACTCCACTGACTTCAAAGCAAGGAAAGTTCCCAGAGATCAAGAGAAGCCTCACATAATGATAAAAAGGTAATAATCCAAGAATGATGTAACATCATTCCCAGTGGTGGGAATGGAAACTAGTACAACCTCTATGGAAATCAGTGTGGAGATCTTTCAAAAAACTAAAGACTGAAATACCAGTTGGGCCAATTCTACCACTCTTGGGTGTATTCCTGAAACAATCAAGAAACCACGTGCTACAATGATACACATGTATTCGTGTTTATAGCAATCTAATTCACAGTACCTAACCAGTTTTGTTCTTGCTTAACGAAAAGTGGAAGCAACCAAGATATCTTTCAGTAGGCAAATGGATAAACTGTAGTACATCTAGACAATGAAATTTTTACTGAGTGCTATGAAAAAATGAACTATCAATCCATGAAAACCGATGAGGATAATTAACGGTACATTATTAAGTGAAAGGCCAATCTGAAAAATCTCCATACTTTGATTACAAGACATTTAGAAAATAGACTAAGAAAGATCAACGGTTACGTTGGGTTAGACGGGGATGAATGGTAGGCAGAGCATCGATGGTTTTCAGGGAAGTGAAAATGTTCTGTCCAGTACCATGGTGGGAATATATGTCATGATACACACACCAAACCCAAGTGTGCAATGCAAGAGTGAGCCCCAGTGTCAAATGTGGGCTTTGCATGAGAAAGATGTGTCGATTCAGGTTCACAGGTGATAACAAATGGGCCAGTCGGTGGAGTTGGAGGTGTTGGCATACGGAAACTCTGTGATTTCTGCTCATTTCTACTGGGAACCTGAAATTGCTGTTTAAAGTAAAGTCTATTAATTAACTATTTTATTTTAAAAAAAAATTTTTATTTATTTTTTAATGGTGTTGGGGCTCGAACTCAGGGCCTTGTGCTTGCTAGGCAAGCGCTCTACCACTGAGCTAAATCCTCAACAATTAACAATTTTGAAAGCCTGTGATTTGCTGTGTGTTTCAAGTTCTTTGCAGCACACTCAAGCTTTTAGGCTCTAGGTCTTGCTGCTCAGCAAAAGCTTTCCACAAATATGTTTTATTTCTGTACCTTAACAATGAAGAAATGTGAGTACAACACCGTCTGTTAAGAGCATCGTGAACAGCATGAAGTAGCACAAGAAAATCAACTCTAACAAATAGCTCTAAGTCAGAAAACAAATACTTTGGAGGATTTTAGCATTGTATTACATGGAACAGCAAAGTGATATGTGACTAGGAAGCAGACAATGGAATGCGACTAGGAATACAGCCTTGCATTCCATCTTCCCAAAAAACTCTTTAAAGCAAGTTACTGTGCCCACTTTGCAGACATTTATATTTCCATGAGGTGGAAGGAGGGAAGGGAAGTTTGTACTGATTTCTCTCTGGAAACCACTGTTCCTCCCGGATTATACAGTGTGCCTTCCTGCTAGTCAAACTCTGCCCCCCAAATATAAAACCCAGGTTGATCTCAAGAAAAAGAGGCCGTGTAGGTCACACAACTAAGAATCTGGTAGAGCGAGGATTCAAAATATGTTTCACCTGGTTTACTCTTAAGTGCTATTCTGGTTTTGTGTATCGGTTTTTCATGAGCTGTGACAACATGAGTCCAAACCTCGGAAGTGGACACAATCTTGACATAACATCAAAACCAAGTTTCTGAAACAGCCGTATTGTGGGCCAGGTAAAAGCTCCAAGAACTTGGATGTCTCTTGATGTCCTGGCTTCTCTCTTCCTGCTCCTGTTCAGTTGGAAGCAGGAATTTCATAGTGGCTACAAAAGGATTATTTAGGAATGAGTGAATTTATACCCTGCACAGAGATGATTTAGTATTAGCAAAAAGACAATATGAGCAATTACATGTGACATAAAGCAGGGAGATTAACGTCCTCCTATTTACACAAACCAGGAAATTTATCCTGGTTGAATTTAGAAAAACGCCTTTAACATTCTTCCTCTTTCATCCTTTCTTTCTGTGCACCCAATTGTCAGATCAGGATGGACTGGAATTGTTTCCTTTTGTGCGGGCCTTTAGTAATAATTGCAAAGGACACCCAGGCTCTCAAGTTTTAGCATTAATTCTCCAGAGCTCACACCTCATGCCCCATCTTTATCAACCTTACCGCTAAGCTAAACACTTTCTAGATTTGTACAAAGCCAGCATCTAAAAGGATTCTTTCCTTCAAAGACCTCAGCAAAGTGAATGTCTCTAGCTCTTCTTTACTAGGGAATATTTTGGTTTGTGTCTCTCCCATCCTTGGTCTATATTTTGGTAGGTGCAGAGGTCAGAAGGTGGGAAGTCTCACTTATCATCAGCCAGAAACAGTGGTTTCCAGAATGCAATTTAAAAAATTTCCCCCTCCCTCCTTTCATCAGTGGAAACATAATTTCTCCTTTACAGCTGATGCGTGCTGTAACCATCCTCTTTGGCTATAGCTATCCTGATAACTCTCTGCTTTGTTCTTTTGAATGCAGTGGAACATGATGTCCCTGGTTGTAGAGCAGACTCCATCTCTAAAGCCTCCACAAAATGAGCTTGTGAGAGGAGAAGGCAGGAGAGGGCTGAACTAGCACCAGCTTGCTGCTTAGACTCGGAGCTCAGTTTCCTGAGGACCAGTCTTCAGATGAGGAGGTTCTGATCTGCTCTGCTCTGGTTTGGAGACTCCGATGGCAGCCAGTCGGCACCACTCAGTGTGAGCAGATCTGTGATCCTTATCAGGGGGCCTCGTGGGCAGCCAGATCGGGGTGTGCAGTAAAAGTTTCTTCACTGGGCTAAACCCAGAGTTAAAATAGAAGGCAACAAGTCTCAGTGCTGGACTTTAAATTAAAAAATAAGGAGGAAGACCACGGGAAAAGAAGGATGCATTGTGCCTTTTAAACAGACTATCGACTTTCCAGGGTGCACGGCTCACATAGTGATTGGGAGTCTGCGCTGTAATTGTTCTTGTCATCCACACACTTGGCTACAGTCGATATCTCTTTATCATATACATTTTTAATCATGTATTAATAAACAAGAAGTTTGTATCTTATTGACGATTGGATTACGTTATTGACTAACGCCACAGTTCTACACATGGCTTCTGAAAATATAAACAAGGTCAAAATGTAACGATCACACAAAGTGCCTCAAAGACATCAAGTAGTCTTTCTACAACCCTTTGTAGACTCTGGTGGAGAATGGGCATGAGAAGAGCAGATCAACTGTAAAATCTTTCATCTGTTGAATAAGTGATTCAGTCCAAAGGGAATAACATAAGGATTAAGCTCCAATTATGTTATTTAAAACTTTTTATTAGTCCTTGTTTGCAGTCCACAGTGATTACACTCATCCTGGGGAGTTGGTGCATGTAGGTAAAGCATCTTCATTCTTTTTGCTTCTCCTTCTCCCCTCCCCCCATTATCTTATTGTACCAAAATATGGAAAGTGTTTTGGTTTTCATACATTTTGGTTGTGTTTTGTTAAAAGGAATTTGGTTTGGGCTGCTTGAAGAAGCTTCGAGTTTAAGAAAATATGGCCCCTGGTGGTTAACAAACAGGAAAAGGTTCTGTTTGGGAAAATAGATTCTACTTCTACATCTGCCACAAATGTAGCAGGAATTGTTTGCTCCCAAGGCTGAACTCTTGGTATTCAAGTTTTCCCTTCTCCCTCTCATACACTTTCCCACTCTGCTGTGGCCCTGTGGCCACCATGATGTCCTTCCTGGTTCTAACTGTCCATTAACCACAGACTTTCACTGGTTGCAGACACTCCACTCTGTGAACATCAGGGAAGATATGGGTAGAAACACCACTGGGAAATGGAAGGAAATGTATTTCTTTGGACCCCACCACACCTCCCTTCGTTACACGTGTCACCTGCGAACTCTGCCTTCTCTCTTCTATAAACCATATTCCCATTTTTTCCACTTGACGAGGGCCTTCTGGAATCTGACTCCTCGGTTCTTGTGTCTTTTTTTCTGTAAATTCCCTTTAATTCTCCAACACTTCTCAAACTTGTGCCTTTAGCTTTACTTCTGTAATCCGGTTAATTGTGCCAATGCCAAATGCCCTGTTTTGGTTTGGTTTGGTTTGATTGCAGGGTCTTGCTATGTTGCCCAGCCTGGGCTCAACCTCATGGACTCAAACTATCCTTCTGTCTCCATCTCCTGAGTAGCTAACTGCAGGTCTGGACTACCACACCCTGAAATGAGGTTTTGATAATTGTATTACTCAGCTTTCTCATTGCTGCAATACCTGACTCACAGTTTAAAGGAGAAGATGTTTAATTTAGCTTATGGTTTCAGGGAATTCAGTTCATGGTTAACTGGCCCCACTGCAGAACCATCATGGTGCAACAAAGATGCTTAGTTCATGGTGGCCAGGAAGCAGATAAAAGCAACAGTGCCGGAAAGGAAGGGGACAGGGACCAGATGTAGACCTAATGATCACACCTCCATGACTTACCACACACACCCAGGAGTGCACTTTACTAATTCCATAAGTGGGTCCTAAGCCAATCAAGTTGATATAATCAAACCTAAACACCATAATAATATACTATGTATGTATAAGAGGTTTCCTGAGGGCAAGTAGTTGATGGTACATGGGACATCTCATTTCATAGCTTCTTTTGAATATATAATCACTTCTATATAAAAAGTTTCTAACTCAGAACTATACACACTGAAAGCTACTGTCACCCGCAGTTCCTATTTACATATAATACAAATTATTTTTGCACACACTGGACATAATTCTGTAACTAACAATCACTTTTGGGGTCAGATGTTGGGGAGGAGAGATTATCTTTTTTTATTACAGGAATTAGCTCTTATTTTGAAGTTTTAACTACTTTGGGAAAGGGGCTGTGGAGGCTTGAGAGTCCAGGAGGAGAAATAGATTTAGGCACACACGAAGAAAGATTGCTTTTTGGTTAGATTGGGAGGAGATAATCGAAAGCACAAATACTTCTAATGTTCACATAAAATTAAGTCCTGTCTATAAAATGTATTCAAATAGAATTAATACATCTCTGGCGCTCTTCATTTCCATCCATTAAATATGATAATAATACCTTATGTATACGGTGATTTACAATTTTCAAAATTCACATTTATTATCTCTTTGATCTTCATAAAAATTCCATAACACAGGCAAAGCAGCGATTATCCTTTCCACTTACATATGAAAAAATTGCAGATCAGACACAAAGTGTGTGTTTTCTCAGCAGAAGCTAATAGCCGAACCAGTATTTTCTAATTCCCATGCAGGTATTCTTCTAATTTACCATATATCATTAGAATATGGAAATTGGGACTTTATTTTTATCTGGCTTAAGGCACAAGAACCACCAACATTGTTAACTTTGCTTGGAAAAAAAGAATTGCTTTAATAATAACCATATCCCAAAAAACTCACAAGCTGTAAATGTAAGTTAGCAAACTCTTTTGCCTTTGTGTGTCACTTTGTGTCTTTCTGTGTGGGAACGCTCTGTTCTCCTGGCTGTCCATCATACCTGGGCTGTTACCTCAGGCATTCTCATCCTGAGTTAAATTAGGCACCAGGTAGCCTGGGGTAGTGGTGGTGCACACTTGTAATCCCAGCTCTTGGGAGGCTGAGGCAGGAGGATTGCAGTAAATTCAAGGCCAACCTGGGCTGCGTAGTGAATTCAAGGCCAGCCTCTACTAAATAGCGAGACCCTGTCTCAAACAATAAAAAAATCAAAGTAGGAACCATTAGTTAATTAATTTTTTTGTGCCAGGGATTGAACCCAGGGCCTTCACACTGAGCAACATCCAGCCCTTTTCTGTTTTTTATTTTGAGACAAGTCACTAACTTGGCACCTTCTTCCCTCAGTCTCCTAGAGTGCTAGGAATACAGGGATATACCACCATTTCTGGCCCAAGGATTTTTTTGTTTGTTTTTGTTATAATCATTCAGTAGACTTTTTAGTCACATTTCTTAGCCTAGAGAATCTGGACGATATTTTTCAATTTCTCATTCTTTTAAGCTAAACTATATTTTTCCTAATCTATACTATAATAATACAAAATCTTTATTTTTAATTGTATGTGTGTGTTTGGTTTTTCAAAATTCTTGAATTCTGTGGTCATCCAACTTTCCCAATCCATCAAATTCTTTTTCCCTAGAGAGTTCATTTTGAGTACTGAAATCGATATCCAAGTGGTGCACTCCTGTAGGTCCAGCTACTTGGGAAGCTGAGTCAGGAGGATCATGTCAGCATTGAATGCCAGCATGGGCAACATAGCAAGACACTTCTCAAAATAAAATAATGAGGAGTAGGGCATCATTCGGTGGGGAGAGCTCTTGCCTGTCATGTGCCTAGCCCCAAAAATTTGATATCCTATATATTAAAATTATGAACTCACAACTTTAATTTTCTTCTTAGCCCTTTAAGATCAGATTTTACATATAATACATTATTTTTAAATTTGAAGGTTTGATCAGTCACTTAGGAGCTACTGTATAGAAATAGCATTTTTGCTTGTTAACTTTTTATCTTGCAACTTTGTTAGGCTCACTTTTAAATTCTAGATTTTAAAAATAGATTTTTTCAGGTCTTTCTACATAGACAATCCTTTTGTTTGCAAATCATTTTTTTCCCCCTTTCCGATCTGTGTGCAGTTTTTTTTTTTGTTTTTCACAACTTATTGCCCAAGTAAGGAGTTCCAGTAGCCTTCACCGAGTTTCAACATTTATGTTTTTGGACCAATATAATGTGTACTTTCTGCTCTATAGCTCTCAAAGTTAATTCTTATAGATATTATCGTACAATGTTTTTTTCCCTGCTTCTTATATAGCAGGGTTTTTTTTTTTTCTTCTCCTTCTTCTTGCTTCCAACCAGTTATGCCATTGAGGGAGACTATATCAATATCTGTTGATTTTGTATTACATTTAAACAAGTTGCCCTTATTTCCCATAAATACTGAAACATAATAAAATCATTTTAATAAACACGAATAATCCTAATAAATCAACAAAGATTCTCAGATTCCAGTTAGTTTAGTAATTTTGTAATAAAGAAGTTATTTCATCTTCTAAGAAGCCTAGGGTATTACAGTTTTAAATTTTTTTATGATTGAGACATTTGCTATGTTACAGAATACAGTGAGACATAGTCAAATTAATTGTGAGAAGAGTTACAGGGGAAATCATCATCGGAGAGGGCTCAGAGCCCCAAGTCAGCAGGGGTCAGAAGGCACAGGATAAGTCCAGGCCGGGTCAATACAGACACAACCAGGTATACTTTAGACATCTGGTTTCAGCCTCTAATTTCTCGAAAATCTCGAAAGACTCAGCACTTGAGACTGGAGTAAAGTCAGACTGCTCTTGAAGAGAATCGGGTACTGTGGGAGAAGTGGGAAGGTGAGTCTTCAGTCCTGGAGTGGCCAACAACAAGAATGACTTCTGGGGCAAAGGTAGATCTCGGGCACTGGGCTGGAGTCTTCCTTAACGCCAGCGGGCCTCGGTGGTGGGTCAAGGGAGAGTCAAGGCACAACCCACAGGATTTCAACAGCACTACCCAAAAGAGGAAAAAGCCTCAGTCCTCTTCAAGTTCTTTTACTTCTTGGTAGTTGCAGAGGGATGTTTCTCTTATTTTCCAAACAGATTTTTAAATTACAGATGTTAGTATTTGAAATAAATCTTATGAGTTTCAGATATGTAGATTCATGGAGTCAAAGTTATTGTAAATTGACTGAAGATTTGAGGATTGAGTAACTGCTTTCAGACAAAGGGATCTGTTTCATTATCAGCTTTTCTATAAATACCGTTTTTGTGAGGAAGGAAATTGTTGATTTACCAGGTAGGTGTTTTGGAAAAATGCAGACAACTTATCTGGAGTAAATGATCAGGTATTTCCTTTAACTGATCTCACTACCAGCTGCAGCCAAAGCATCTTTCCTTTACTAGTGTGTGTTTGTAGTACATAATGTTTACATTCCTTGTGTGGAGTTGGTACATGTACATAACACATCTTAATTCCTATTTTCATCTGCTTTCCTTCCCCTCCCTCCCCCCTTCTCCCTTTTGATCTTCTTCCCTCAGTGTGAGTGTAGACCCACCGGGATAGAAAGGAGCATGATAATATGGACTGAACAAATACTTGCCTCAAAGCCTGATTCACTCTAATGGTTCATAATTCTTCTCAGACTCCCCTTTACCATCTCACTCCACTGCAGTTACGGTACTGAAATACCGATCATTTACCACAGATTAGCTGTCTATATTCTTCCAAAACACCTACTGAGTGATTAAACATTTTCCTTCCTCGAGAAAATGTATTTGTAGAAATGCTAAAGATATACCCAAATCCCTTTCTGAATTCAAGTCACTCACATCGCTGATTTGGCTCTTACAGACTCCTAAAGGTCACCTGTGTGGTTATTTGCATTCATTGTGCCATCAACAAATATAAATTAAGCCACCTGCAAGAAAAGGAACTTTAAATTTAGGCAGTGGGCATAGACTAGGCCCAAAGGATCTATTTCCACTAAATGAGGCTATAAAAGCTAAACATGACCTAAGCATTCTTCTGCCCTCCAAAACAAGGCTCAAGATGCCAGTAAAGCCAAGAAAACATACTACTTAGAAGCCAGCAGAGGATGGGACAAGCACTCACTCATCCCCTATTCCTGGGTACTGCAGGGGACAGTAAAACATGGAATTGGGAGAGCCACTGGTCTGATGTGATAGATTTTCTTACATGCCTCAGATGGGAAATCAAGGATTTATACACACACACACACACACACACACACACACACACACACACGTGCACATGCACACCCTGTTTTCATGGTAAAATATCATCTCTAAGATGCACTGGCAGGAAACACAATCTAAAAAGACACAGAATAAGAGCTCCCAAAGGGCCCTGGCTTAGGCAGAGTAAAGCATTCTTTCTCTGCAGTGCAGAATCTGGGGCTACAAAGGGGCGTGGCAGAGCCTCTCCAGAATTTTACCCTGGAACCTCAGCGGAGTTAACCCAGAGCAGGTCTGTGCAGTGCAGGGTTGCATTCTGTTGGGAACACAGCTTGATGGCAGTTGGGGAGAAAGGGTGAGGCAAACTAGACATGCAGTACTTCACAATGTAGAACCTATCTTCTATCGAAGGCTAGTCTGAGCTTTTTCTGGTGACTGCTTTTTCACCAGGAACTTCAGAAGAGCGTTCTGCTTTCCCTTGCTCTAATTAACCAGGAAGAGCAAAGTGCTTAGGTATTTTCCTATCATGGAAAAGCGATACTGGTTTTCATAGTCTAAGATGAAACCAAATTTCTGTACACCATTTCCCAGAGCAATATTCAATAATAAGCAATACTTACAGCCCATGTTTAGGAATGTTATCTAAAACTAAGTTAAATAGGTTGCTTTCCTCTGGGGCTTTGCAGAAGCCATAAGAGGCTAAGGTTCATTAAAGAGCCCCTGGAGAGAGACCTGGTAGTTAGTGTTTCCAAACTTGCTCAGCCACTGAATCCTTTTTTTTTTTTTTTTTTTAATGTGGAGCAGCTCATTGACAGGCTTTTCACTGCATGCCCCTAAGTTAAGCTCCACTTCAAATGATTTGCAACAGAAGCATCATTCAAGCTGGGAGATCTTGTTGCTCCCTCTTGCAGCTGGCCCCTAGGTAGTAAGGATCACTCTGAATGCCACTTTGACCTTCTGTGTTTTCACAGCAAAAGTCTGGGTATACCAGTTGCCCTGTTTGTTTACAGAGGATGGTACAGGCACTCTGAACAAAGCTGTGCACTCATCAGGGAAACATAATTTTGAGATTCAGAATCGGCAGTTGGCCCTTCTCTAGTGGGTTATAGGCAAAGAGCAATGATAAACTGGTCCCAGTGTAAAATTTTCACATGGCAAATTTGAACTATATCCTTTCTTTTTGCTTCCAATCTGATGTTCTCAGGGGGTGAATAGTGACATTTTATTCTGTGCATGTACACCTGTGTGAATTAACCCTTGATAATAATATCAGCTGAGATATACTGATTATAGAAGGTACTTTGTACAGAAAAAATTCTAACTTATTTTATAATGCCAATATAAAATCTCATGTACTGAAGGAATACAGATGTCCAAATATTTCTTGCAAGATAAGTAGAATAGACATTGTGGATGTAGAAACACACACACATATACGCACCTGGAGTGTAATTAATATAACAACTATTCTCTTTGTGTCTCCTCTCCCCCAGATCAGGTGAGCATTCCATATAACACTCATTCAATCCAGCCTGAAAGTTCAGATTGTTCTGCTGAGACTCTCACTGACCTGCAGGTTCCCATCCAACAAACTTGTTTTCTGTGGCACAACCAGGGCTGGGTGGGTGCTGTCTGAGAGCACACAGTGTACAAAGACCCAAACAGAGTGGCCGAAGGAGAAGCCATTCGGTCTAGCAGGTAGGTGATTTCATACATGGTTCAACTAGTTCTTTCTGTTGTTCAATTGATGAGTGTGCGTGCGTGTGTGTGTGTGTGTGTGTAGGTGCATCTTCTAACTTCAGTCTTCATACTTCTGTTTTGAGGAAGCACAAATAAATATTTGAAAATATGCAGAAAGGAAAAATGTAAGAAATGCAAGTTAGCGGTCCTGGCAAGATGTTGAGCTGTAAGGAGACATTTCTGAGGAAGAAAGTGGAGCAGAGAGAAGGGCACCTTCTTCCTTGTCTCTTCCTCTTCTTTCTCTCACACGAAGCACCTTTGGATTAGACTGTGGCAGACAAGCAAGGAAGAGGCTTGAGGGACACTGCAGGGAGCTGTGCTTAGTCCATCAAGTGAGAAGTAAATTGATGCAAAGGACAAGCCAGGAAGGTTGGTTACAGCCGAGATATGTTCCAAGAAAATGACTCTTATTTGATCATTTGTGGATGGGAAGCCTTAAGGTATATATTCACACATTTGTATTTTATTTGATGAGTCTTAGGAGAAGTAACTTGATGTTTCAGTTTATAAGTACATACCTACACAGGTATCTATATTTATTGATCTATAGGTATACACATTGCACATAAATACATAAACATACAACACACAATTATACACAGATTTATTGTACATATTTAGATGAGTTTAGATAGATAAGCATAAATACATGTATTTCTTTTTATATCTATATTAGATATAAATGTGTTGTAGATAGGCAAAAACAGGCAGTAAATTATATACAATTATATAGATATATAATATATGAAATCTACTAACAAAAGGATTTTTATAGAAGTGACTGGACTGAAATGTAAAAGAAAAATTAGAGCCAATTATATTATGTAAAAGATTCTTGTCAGAACAATTATTTCCCTGTATAAAATTGTTTTGAGTAATATTTATAAATTTAAATTCTAATAGTAACTTTTACAGACGAAGTTCTAGGTCCACAAGATGTATATGGTGAAGGGCAGCACCCAGTGAAATAGCACCTCTGGGGGGTGATTAAGGTGCCATGAGGTCATAGTGTTGGGCACAATCTGAAAAACTGGTGTGCTTGGAAGAGAGAGACACGAGGTATCTCTTTCTGCACGCACACAGGAAAGAGGCCACGGTGGCCACAGCAGCCAGGAGGCACCCTGGGAAGGGAGGTCTCAGAAGAAACCAGCCTCCATCGCTCCTGACCTTGGACTTCCGGCTTCCAGAGCCATGAGAAAATAAATCTGCCTTGCTTAATCCAGGAATCTGTGGCCTTTTGCTGTGGAAAGTTGAGTAGGCAAACACACTAACAATTGCTATGGTGTGCTGTTCTCTTCCCTTTCTGTAATGTTCCTCGTTTCGGCTGATTCCTCCCATTCCATCTTTAGCACGGCAGAGGGAGGGTTGTGACGAGGTCTTTGGCAGGGCAGCTCAGTGTCACTTCCTCCTCCCCCTTGAGGCTCCTGTTGGCCTCGGGGGCACCACTGTATGTACGGGCAGCCGCCTGCACAATAGAATGTGTAAAGTCTGAAGAGGCTGAGGACAGTGTCTCTTTATGGGACCTGAAACTGTTCTTTTGCTAGAAAAAGTTATTAGACATGGACACCCAGCTCAAGGATGCTACAGGCTAGATAGGAACTTTTGTAAAGCAAATTTGTAAATTACATACAAGCTCTTGATATCCTCCAAGCAAGTTTTGTTGGTGGAAGTATGATGGACTTGGAGACATTCTATAGCCCTGCGCTCTGTGTTTGCTTCTCAAATGAAGGATGGACATAAAGTCAGACTGGCCATTTCCTCTCCATGATTAGCTATCCCTGCCCTTCATGGACAGAAGGGTGCCTGGGGGCTGAGGATTCTGGGGCTCCATGTGATCTGAACTCCCCCGACACCATCTTATTGACTATGACTTAAGCTTCCTGTGCATTAAGTATTTTTGACTCAATTTTCAAGAGTCTCAAAGGATGTGCCATGAAGGAAATCCAGCAGATAGATCCACCCTAACCCTTTATTTGGAAACTTGGAGTTGCCCCCAACTGTATGGGAAATATCCCTGCACCCACTGAATGG
Source organism: Hystrix cristata (assembly GCA_004026905.1). NCBI lineage: Eukaryota > Metazoa > Chordata > Mammalia > Rodentia > Hystricidae > Hystrix > Hystrix cristata. Next base: position 12,874 of record PVJO010021013.1, on the reverse strand, counting down.
GGTCTCCAGAATAACCATAGATATGGGTGGGGAGTCATCCGTATAAACTATTAGAAGCTACAAACATTAAGTTTAAGTGTGGAGTATAAGTTGCTAAATGAAGACAAAAGTAAACTTCCCTTTGCAAAGTTCAGTATAACTTGACTTTAGACTAATGGCAAAATTCCTCTTGAAAAACAAAACAATATTCACACGACAGCATGTTAGTGTTTACAAAAGTGAAACAGTTAATGTTATTGGATGCTGGTTTCCTATGAAAATAGCTTCTTTCACTGGCTCTTCACCTACCACACCACTGCTGCATGCACATCTGTGAACACACCTACAAGTACACACATACACACACACACACACCCCTACAGAGGTTGCCTCACAAAGCTCAGGATGTTTAAACAGCTGTCCATATTTTGAAAACTTTATACTAAAAACGGGCAAATTTCTCCACAGTAATCAATACTCGTATAAAATGTCCAAGCACAGAAGAAATTGGACTTCCTCGCAGCACTGGCGACCCATCACCGGGATGAGGAGGCAGAGGCAGGAGGAGACAGTGGCGAAGAGATCCATTGCTCCAGGTGTCCTCCAAACCACTTACACCATGACCCTGTGAAGTTCCTGTTAACGTGCAGATCCAGACTCCCCCAGCCCCACTTCAGCCGAATCTCAGTTTGTTATTAAAGCTCCGCAGCCCCATTTGCCACAAGGACAGACTCAGCTCTCCGCCCAGAATGCGGGGAGCACAGTGGTTAATGCTGGTGCTCCTCCTAGGAACTTCTTGAACTGAATTGATGACTTCCCAGGTCACTTTGCGTCTCTCTTTGAAACTGATCATCTTTGTGAAGCGAGTCAACTGTACGCTGTAAACCCCGCTCCCCCAGCAGAGCATCACTTTAGACTTCCAGCACCACGCTGGGTAGTGTGTGAGCTTAATCGTTCACTGCTGTAGGAACTAAATTCTTCCTCATTAGCACCCTTTCTCCCGACCTCCTTCCTTTAAATCTAACCTCTTCCAAAACATCCACTTCACCTGCCTTCTACCTCCAGCTAGAGCCTCTGACAGGGCAGGAGCAGCCCGCGTGGCTGTGCATGACCCCAAGGCCCCCCACTTCAGATACACTTACCCGGTCATTCTTGCCACTTCCTGAAGCAGCCGGGAGTCCTCTTTCATGAGGGTCTTTGCTTGTACTGTTGTGGCTGCCTCGATGACCAAAATCAGTGCAAAGGATTTACCTTTCACGGTCACTTTGACTTTGGGGCAGAGGTAGAAGGTGCACGATGCCAGATCTGCCGAATGAGGTGGACGAGGACACATACAATGTTCTTATTCCGCAGAAATTGCTATAAGTGTTTTGAGTCAATTCAGGCCATCAAGGTAATCACCAATGCATACATTTTCCTCTTTGTTATTTGAAAGTTGAACCACTGTGTCATTTCCCTAAACACCTCACTGTGTATTTCCTAAGAACACAGGCATTCCCTTATGTATTTAGAATATAATACTCAGTACAATAGAATGTGACACTCAAGATCTGGAAATTTAATAATGGTCATGGGCTATAATACTATTATCCAGACCATAGTCCATTTTCAAATAATGTCATTTATGCTCATAATGTCCTTCATAGCCAGAATCCCGTGGTGGGTCTGTCCTTCGGTGGGGCGTGCTTCCTGGACGGTCTTTTGCAGAGCACGGGACACGGATGTTGTTCGGCGTCCTGCTCTGCGGTTTGCCAGATGTGTCCAGAGATCAGCTCAGCCTGCTTCCCATCTGGCAAGAGCCCAGGGAATGACACTGTGTCCCCGTCAAGGCCTCTGTCAGGAGTCCCCGCCTTGTGCCCTGACGTTGCCGAGGTGACTCTGACCCTCGGCGAGGTCATGTCCGCCAGGGTTCTGTATTACAGTTACTGCTTTAAGTTTGTAAATAATGAGACCTTATGATTACACTCTTTCTCCATCAAATGGCAGTCATTTCTCACTAGGAGGATCACTCTTCTTTTCCAAAAGAGGCAAAATTGGAATTGACTGTAATGCCCCGTCTCTCCTAGTCTCTTGGGTGTTAACAGGGGTCCCTCCCTGTCTGGGCTGCTGGTCCTCTTGGAGTCATTGCTCGTCTCTGCCAGGTCCTGGTGAGGCTCCTTGCGGGAGCAAACGAAAGAGGCTGAGCTGAGTCTCAGTGAAAAGCCCGAAGTTCCCTGGCGGCCTGTCCTCAGGGCCGGGACCCGCTCCCTTTGCAATTCTCCCCTCCAGGCCACCAAGCAGCCCTCGCCGCCCGCCCACTCCTGCAGCACCCAGCGTGTCTCTGCCTTGCAGGTTTCTGCTCGCTTATTTACTTCTGAGGTCTGAGCAGTAGAAGGCTGGCCTAATTATTATTGACCCAAGTCATTTTTCTTGCTTAGGAAACGATTTAATAGTATTAGGAGTCAAAGTAGGGTAAAATTGGAGCCCAAATCATCTTGTCCTCAGACCTTGAAGACTAATACAAGGTTAATGTTTCTGCCTTTCAAAAAATATGTGAGTATTCATAGAGTTTTAAAGCAGGACTTGCTTTCCTGTCCTGAGCTCCCAAACTGTGACAGTCAGTGAGGTCTTCAAATGACCCGTAAACACGGGAACGGGGCTATGAGGTTCAGCTCCTTGCACCCCAGATAGGCCCTCTCTGAGGCCAGGACTTCAGTGTAGTGGGCTCATCCGTCTAGCCTGTGGCACAGCACGTGATGGGGGCTGAGGCCGACTGAATAACTAAAGGAGTTCCTGGGAGGCCGGGGCAGGAGGGTCACAAGTCAAGCCCATCCTGGGCAATTTAGTGACTTAGTGAGACCCTGTCTTAAAATACAAAAATAGAATAGGCCCGGAGATATAACTCAGTGCAAAGGCCTGCGTTCTATTCTAGTATCAAAAAGAAAGAAGGAAGGAGTGAGGGGGGAGGGAGGCAGGAGGTGAGGAGGGAAGAAGGTAAAGAAGAAAGGAAGGAAGGAATTAGATGACCCCAGTATTATAAATTATCCTTTGCTGCAGTCATTTTTTAATTAAAATATTTCTATCTAGGTACAAAAGGAATTTGGTTAGACTGTATTCCCTTTTTTTGCCTGTGGAAAATTATAAAATTCTGTTGAAAAATATTATAATAAACATATAGCTATCAATGCAACCTATTATCTTTATATTTTAGAATAGCTTTTATTGTGAAATAATTGAACACTCACAAGAAGTTGCCAAAATGGTACAGTGAGTTTGACGTTAAGCTGGACTCTCAACCTGACTGTCTTAGGAGCCACCTAGGGGATGAGAACAGTGCTCTTCTGGGTGTGTCCAGGTGGCTCATGGAGGCGCAACCTTGGGTCTATGTCTGGTCCTGGCCCCTCCTCTCTGCACTGTTCTCAGCATCTCTGCTCCCTTAAGACCTCCCACTATGATGTTGCTGCCCTGGAGCCAGCCAACCATGGACTGAACTCTTTGGAATCATGAGCAAAAATAAATCTCTCCTTTAAGTTGTGGGCATCAGATATTTTGGTCCAGCAACAAAAAAAGTGACATATTGAGAGTTATCTTGCCATTTTGCTTAGGATAATATCCTTTATATTGATCTATGTAGTTGAAAATGGCAAGATCTCCCATTTCTAGGCTGAATAATACTCCTCTCTCCCTCTCTCTTTCTCTTTCTCTCTCTCTATTCATCCATATATTGATGGACATCTACATTGCTTCCATCTATTTGCTGTTGTGAATAATGCTGTCACGAAGATGGAAAGATGTAGGCACAGATATCTTTCCAAGATGATAATTTTGCTTTCTTTGGCTGTATACCCACAAGAAGGGCTGTTGGGTTTATGGTGGTTTTGGGATTTTTTGGTCGTGTGTTGTTTTTTGTGTGTGTGTGCTGTGCCTTGTGCTTGCAAGGCAAGCACTCTAACCACTGAGCTAAATCCCCAGCCCTGGTTTTGTTTTTAACTTATTGTTTTATTTATTTATTTATTTATTTACTTATTTATTTACAATGACTGTGCTCCTTCCCTTCTTTATTTTCATAGACCCTTTTCTGGTCTCAAGCTTTTAAATATCAAATCTATAATTTCCAAATCTATATTTCTAGTTGCCTCAAAATCCTGTCTTGGATATTCAGATGCACTATAACTTGGTAGATGTTAAACACATTCCTTAAAATTAATCCGGCCCAAACAATTTTCCCCAAACCTGAAAAAGACTGGAGAAAGCGCTGATCTTTTTCATTCAACACCTGCAGCTTAGCAGCCCTGCACTCAAGACAAATACCAAAGAGCACTCTTTCCTTTATTTTTCTCATCAAGTGTATTAGTAATTCTATTGATTCCACCTACAATCAGCTTGAGTTCAAATGCATTTGTTGTCTCTGGGGAAGAGCGTGGAGCAGAGGTTAGGAGTTCGGGCTCCAGAGTCAAACTGCTTGGGTTATTTATTTATTGTGGTATGGAGGGGTTGAACCCAGGGCCTTCACACTGAGCTACATCCCTAGATCTTTTTATCGTTTATTTTGAGCCAGGATCTTGCTAAGTCACTATGTTCCCTTCAAAAGGATGTAAGCCCTGTAGAGTGGAAACTTTATTCACTCCAAGGATGGAACCTTGCAGACAGTGGATATTTAAATAACAATTGTGAAATAAAATTCTCAAATGCTAGGGGAAGAGTGTCTTCACTTTACAGAAACTTGAGAGTTGACCACATTTCAATGAACCAACTTTGATTAAAGTTTATAGGAAACCTGGCCGGGGATTTAGCTCAGTGGTTAGAGTGCTCGCCTCACAAGCATGAGGCCCTGAGCTCAATCCCTGGTACCAAAAAAAAAAAAAAAAAAAAAAAAAAAAAAAAAAAATTATAGGAAATCTGACTAAATAAAATTGATAGAACAATTGGAAACTTAAAAAAAAAATAGAAAAGCTTGTGTTTTAGACATCCAGGTTAAAATCACTCATTTTTAAGAAATTTACAGTGTCAAATTTCTTTTTAAAGGATTTCCTTCTCAGGGTGTGGCTCGGATGTAGCCGACAGAGCCCAAATTCTGGGTTAGCAGTGTGTAGACTGCTCATTTTGAACTTCTCTCTCCTGAGTGAAAACAAGTAGGCAAATGTCCCATCGCAAAAAGGAAAGTGGCTTGTGTTTCCTTCCTCTCTTTTCTGACATGTTTGCGCTCATGAACACGGTTTATTTCTCAAGTGACCTGCTGTTATGGGTTGAACTTCTGTGTTCCTCAAAACGCATTGTTGAGGCCCTAACCCCAGAATGGTAGTGTGAAGAGGTGATTGGGGTTAAATGTGGCCACACAGGTGGAGCCCTGGTGACGGGATTAGTGCCATTGTAGAGAGGGGAAGAGCCCCACAATTGCTCTCTCTTCCATGTGGGGACACAGCAAGAAGCTGACCATCCACAAGCCAGGACGAATGTCCCCAGCAGCTCTCGACAAAGATGTCACCCTGACCTCAGGCTCCCAGAGCTGAGAAAGAAATTTCTTGCTTAAATTACCTAGTGCACGGTCTCTTATGGCACCTGGAGCCAAGACCCCTCTTTTCCTTGTTTTCTTTCTTTTCTCTTGAGTCCATCTCTGGATAAGCCAGCTTGGTCGTCCTACTTTCAGGGGTTCTGCTGTGCATGTTCTGATTAGTCCTTGCACCAGGTTCATTTGTCTGCTGCAGCACCACTGACTTTCCTAAATGAAACAATGCTGCCTCCTCTATTCTACTCTACATTCATTAACTTCTCTGGCCCCCCGGGGAAATTCCATTCTCTTGGTAATAGGCAGAGAACTACCCAGGCACTGTTTTGGGTATCTTCAATCTAGTTCCTGAAAACTGATATACAAATAGAGATAAATTCAGAAAGAGAGAGAGAGAGAGAGAGAGAGAATGAGGAGCGGGTCAAGGAGGCGCAGGGTGATCTTCCTGGATTCTAGAATACTGGAATTGGTCTTGATCACAGTCACTGAGCAGAGACAATGCAGTTTGTTTACTTCCTATTTTTGTCTTCTGTCCGAGTATAGGAACTCCCTGTTTTTCAGCCTCTTTTATATCCAGGTGAGGTTATACGGTTCGTGGTGTCCAATCATATGTCTGTGGAAGTGTTGCAGCAAAGTGCTCCAGCTTGGTGTTACAGCTCTGTGAGAGACCCGGCGCCACCCAGAGAGCTGGAGAACTCAGGTTTACTCCTGTTGCTGGACCCAGAAGAGTTACCAGGGTCCTGAACACAGAATTCTCAGGGTTTATGTAAGGCGTTAGGTTTCTCAGAAGTCAAGCGGTGACTGATGCAATGAGTAGGTGGGGTTATAGAAGCACAAAGCCAGGGTAAATCTCATCTCTGGTCCCCAGGTCACAGAATGAGGGGAGGGGGGTTTGATTACGAAGGCAGGTGACTAGGGACAGGTTGGGTCAGCCATTAGCTGCTTCATTACCATTTCTAAAGAGCTGGGGAAGGATGTTAGGACTTCTTGTCATAATCTAGAGTCTTGGGCCTGGGGCTTTCCTGCCTCAGAAGTAATACTCATCACTTTCCAGTCTGCTGCCAATTCGGGTACAATAGAAAAGGGAGGAGCTTGACACAGTTGAAAGAGGAAACTCTGAGGAGCAGGTGTGAGTGATGGGAAGAGTGACTGGCTGAAGGACAACTTCGGCCTCCCCCTGGGTGAGAGCAGAACTCAGGACACATTCCCGTGACATAGAGTGGTGCCTGGGGATGTCAAGTGCACAAATGCGTTCGAGATTCACAATCTGTAGAGGAGAGTCCTCCCTAGAGGCTGACAGAGCTGCCTGGAATAAGAGATGTGGGAACAGAGGAAAAGTGTACAGCTACTCAGTGACATGCCAAAGGAGAGAGGGAAAAGGCAGGAGGGAGCAGGAGGGATTGGTGCCCTGATGGCTGTTTTCAGCAGCGATCCCCACTGGGCTCCCTGAAAACCCTCCCTCTCTTCAGAGAGGAGGAGCCTGTGGCTGCCCCGGCTGGAGGGAGGTGCTCAGGTTCCTGGGTGCTCTGTGCACAAGCTTGTTCCCACCTCCTCCTCACACAGGAAGAAACGGTGGAGCTGGGGCCCAGCTTTGCTCTTGGCGTCCCCGGAAGACAGAGCAGGTTTCCAGCCATTCGTGGTTTACTGTGCCCCAAACCCTTCTGTGCGAGAGTGGATAATCCCTTGGACAGTGTCTGCATCTCGCGTCCAACATTTTCTTAGTCTCTCTGTTCCGCTCTCCCAGGGCTTAGCCTAAAGTGCTCGCTCAGCAGCAAGTGGGAAAGGCAAAATGTTCAACATTCTGGGAGGCCAAAGGTCCAGCTAGGCTTTCCGACCTCCAGTGCCTTATCGAAGCCGTTACTGTGGCTTCTTCTCTTACTCTTTTCGTCCTCATGAGTGTATGTTTTAACTTCCCAGTGTCATTTCAGGGGTTAGGAAGGATGTGGAGGGAACCATGTTTTCTGGTTGTTCTTCCCCTGTAAACTCCCACTCAATCGCAGTGCCAGCGTCACTTCCTCGGGAAACTTCCCAGATCTTCCCACCGAAATGAGTCCAGTTTTACTTTCTTGTAATGTCCTACATTAGTCGTTATGAACCCTGGCACACTTTGTCATCATATCCTAATCTGCCACTTTTCCGCTTTCCCACTAGAATCTCAAGTCTAGGAGTCCAGCCTGCACTTTTTCCCTGTAAGGGCCTGTATGTTTTTGGTCTGTGAATGGAGGCACCAACAGATGCACTGTCCCGGTCCAGAGTGGCCCGTCACACCCAATCCCTCTGCCTCTGCATAGAGTGACGGTGCTCTTTTCTGCACTTCCTCCTTGGGAAGACTCAGCTTTGAGCTGATTCAGAATTCTGTCATCAGGGATCAGTTCTCAGGCACAGAGGAGCGGGGTCCTGCAAACACCTGATCCGGCTTAGGGAGTGGAGAAGACACGACAGAAAGCAGAAGAGTGCAGAGCCGGACTTCACTCATTTTACTCTGTGCTCAGATAAATTCGGGGCCCAGCTTCCAGAGTCTTCTAATTGAATTTCCCAGGAGCACAGACTTGCCCTCCAAGTCCCTGGCTGCTGGGGTCCTGATGCTGTGGTGCCTGCAGAGAGGATTCGCCCCGTGACCAGGTGACCTGCCTGGGGACCGGCTTCGGGTTCCAACTCCGCCCACAGCCCCCAGGTGCCCAGAAAACACCTGTCCAAACCCTTCTACCACACAGCAAAGTCGGCCATCAGGACAGAGCCTGTACAGTCCTGTTCAAATGAGGCTTCTTGGTTGCGAGACAAAAACAAATGATTGTTTTCAATATCTGGGACACTTCAGAGTCAGACCAAAGATTACCTGCTTTCAAGAACCATTAAAACTCAACAAAGGGATTAGAAGCCCCACCCCCTGCCTTGAAAGTCCTTCATTTGACATCCAGCTTCACACTGCCCCCGACTTTAAAACTAGCACCTGTGTGACATATGATACAACATTTATAAATGAAGGAAGCCTACCTCTTTTAAGTGAGATTCTTTAAATCTCCCCTTCTGACAGTCCTACTATTTGCACAGTAACTGTAATAGGCGTATATTTTGGAAAATAGTGAATAAAAACTGACAAGCTATCTGGGGAATCTGAATGTATAATTGATAGGGGCATAAATTAATATGATTAGGCCTTTATTGGGTGCAGTGGCTGCCAAACCTACAAAAGGAGCCCGGAATGAATCACAGCAGCAGACTCGGCGCCGATAGACATCAATATGTAATGTGGATTATCTCAAGCTTTCTCATGTGGTCTGCTCACGACAGTACTGAGCTTAATTGAAATTTTTATCTTTTCGTCGCATACAGACCGTTTTGGCTGGTCACTTCCTTTGGAAAGAGGAGAAAGCCAGGTGATAAAAAAAAATCAAGGTTTCTGTGAAGGTCTTAATAAGATCATTTTATGAAGGTTTGAGAAATTAGTGCTTTGTAAAGACAGCTTGCAGAGCTTGACTTCTAGAAATTCCCCTGCACTGTGATTTTCTGAATATTAAGTAGGCATGTTAACGCAAAGGAAGGGAGACAGAAGTCAGTCGCTTTGGTGCAAACAGTTATTTCTTCATAAAATCATTTCTTATAGTTCAGCCTTTCCTGACGCAGGCTCTAACCATGTCCTAATGACTTCGATAGAACCCATATTTGCAGAATAATATTTATATCTCTATAAATAGCCGAGTTAAAATAATTTTCTCTTCAACTCTTAACACTAAACACTTGTGCTTCAGTGAGACACTTCTCATTCCTGGTTCATAGTTTTCTTGCTTATAGAGAGTTTTCCACTACTTGTTTGCGATTCTAATTCTGTAGCCAAAATCAGGAGGCTGAAGTTGTGATATTTACCTGGATGACATGTTACGATTCAGAGGCTGAAGCACTTATATCTGTAATTTTCCAGAACTTCCTCATTTCAGAGCATATAAAATATTAGTCCCTTTTTTCATCTGCCCTTGACAGTAATAAGGTTAAGTTGGGGAAAGGAACGCGATATGATTTTGGGGAACATTTGTGTACTGCAACCAGAAAGGTCAGTATGTTTTATGCACTTTGTGATAAAAGTGAGTGTTGATATCTGGGGACAGGACCATGAAAACTAATGGGGCAATGGAACTTTCTTGGTGACCTCATGAAGCAATTTATGATCCTTTTATCACCCCTCATATGATGTTGTCATAAAAATGATCTTTTAATTAAATGTAACAGGAAAACTCTGCACCCTCGCTGGGGTGTTTCTGGTCCTGGCGGGTTACCATCTTTAATGGTGTGCCTTCAGCAGGAAGCAACATTTGAAAAAGTGGCCTAAAACACTTTCAAAGCTATGGTCTGTAGCTGTGTCTGCCCCAGAGATGGAAGAGTCAAAAGAAAGCAGTTGAAATATTTCGTCCTGCAGAAAGATGGTAGAATATTAAGGAAAGATAATTGGGCTTAGAGGAGACATGACAGGTTACTTCCTAAGCTCCTACTGTGTGCTAGACATTCTGCAAAGAACCTCATCATAATGTTTTTGGGAGGGGTTGCTGCTGGGGATTGAACTCGTGGCCTTGTGCTTGCTAGGCAAGTGCTGTACCACTTGAACTAAATCCCCAGCACCCCCATCATAACTTTTATTTCACTTCTCTTCCTTTTAACCCCTGTGTCTCTGCCCATGCCACCATTTGGTGAGATGATCCTGGGCACATAATCCTGACCTCAGTGTTCTCTACCGAAATGGGACAGGAGGGAAAAGAATTACAGCAGGTGATCTCTAATCTCAGTTTTAAATTTTTGTAGAAATAAAACGCAGACCATCGTTCTCTGTGTCCTGTCATAGCAGAGGACTTGCTCATGGCTGGGACGAACAGCCTGAGAAATAAAACCAGGTTGGGAGTCGCAACGCAGGACCTCGGCCACAGCGCTGGGATGTGAACGTCACAGCACCGTGCCCTCGACACAATTCTACTGTTTTTCTTGCAAAAGGAGGACAGCAAATGATCCCAGAGGACAGTTTTCAGACTGACCCTCTTCCCACTCTTGCTGCTCCAAGTCCCTCTGGTGTCTTGACTGGACTCCAGGATGCTGTCCCCCCGACCCCTTTGTTTCCTAGAATACCCAGCACTTCATGCTGCTGGAATCATGGTCTTTGATCTGTGCTGACCCTGCAGAGTCTCCTTGTAGCTGTACTCTGTGATAAAATCCAAATTCCTTCACTGGCATGTAACCATTTGGTTCGGCCTGTGTCTGTCTGTCCAGACTCGGGTCCTGACACCTTTCCTCATGATCCCCGAGTTCCAGCCAAGTCAAGCCACTTGTGGGTCTTCTCTTACTCCTCTCGCAGCGGGAATCGTGCACACAGTCCATCAAGTTCAACCCACGTCTCACCCGGCAGGCCAGCGAGGTGGACAAAAGTCCGTGCACGCTGTGGGTGGAATCCAGGCTCCATTACTCACCAGACAGACAACCTTGAAACGCTGAAGCTCCTGACCACCTTGTTATCCCCGAAGAATGGGGCGGCGAGGCTACCTACGACACGGGATGGTGCAAGAACTGAAGGGTGCATCTATGTAAAGTTTGTAGTCCGGTGTGTGGGGCTTAGTGAGGACTCAAAGTATTGGGCGTTGCGATGTTATGGTCCTCTCGTGTCTGCCCAGTCCGGGGGAGTCCCGCATCGCCCATGTCCCTGGACACCGCTCCCTGTGCACGTCGGCTGTCCGTTGCTGCTGCCACACTCCGTGCAGCCCGTGTATCTCACATGGAAGATTCAGGACCTGTCTTTGAATGAATTAGTGAGGAAATGGAAACCTGCTCCCGTAAATGTAGAATAAGGCACTTTTTTTCACACGCATTTCAACTCAGGAAGGATTCCTTATGACAGTTTATAGCACCTTATCAATCTCACTTTTATTGGAAAATGGGCTTTAATTTTTCCCCTAGAATATGTGAAGGACAGCTAGGGCGGACAGGATTCACCAATTCGGATTGCACATGCTGCTCCCGATAAAATTGTGATGTTTACAGCAAGTTGAAGCAAAAGATCTGGTATCTCCGCAATTTTATTTTTATTTAGTGCACACCTTACATCTCCATTACTGTATGCTGCTTAGCACCACTCTAGCTTTAACTGTTGTGGTCTCTTTCTGTCAGCAGTGGGATAAGTAAGGTTGGAGAGGAAGCAGTAAAGGACACTTTGCAATCGCAGTAGCCACTGTTAGTGCATGCCTGGTCCTCCATCCGGGGACAAGGCTGACATGTGGAATGGGGACCAGAGAGAGAAGGAAGCTTGCTGTGACCCTCACTATAAACACACCAAATTCACCATTCTTTTTCCAAGTGTTGAATTTAGAAGACCCAATAATATATCTGGGAGAATTTCTCATGTTAAAATACCTGAGCCTTAGTATTTCGCTTTCTTATGGAAGTCTAGCATGGCTATCTGGTGATTTATTAACCATTATATGCTTAGTAGACTTTTATGTTTTCTCCCCATTTTTGTGTTACTGGAGAAGGAACCCAGGGGTGCTCTGTAACTGCGCTACATCTTCAGACATTTTAAAATTTTATTTTGAGAAACAGTCTCCCTGAGCCCCCCAGGCTGGCCTTAGACTTGTGACTGTCCTGCCTCGGGCTCCCGAGTAGCTGGAGTCACAGGAGTGGACACTGGGTCTATATTCACCCTGACAGGAGAGTGCTGCAGAGATAGTGTCCTCAAACACGCCCCTTTGTGCCCCTTGTGTGTGTGAGTTCGCAGCTTTCCAGGGTAAATACTGAGAAGCAGAATTTCTGTGTCACCGTGTTTAGATTTGGGAAAACACAAATTTATTCAATTTTTTTGTTTTGTTTTTTTTTGGTGCCTAGGATTGAACTCAGGGCCTTGCACTTGCTAGGCAAGCACTCTAACCACTGAGCCAAATCCTCAGCCCTCAATTATTTTTGAATAAGAATGCAATCATATAAAATTCAGAAACTGTAAAATGGTATTTAACTCCAGTGCTTTTTATCTAGTTGCCTAGTTACCTCCATGGAAATAATTAATCTTACTATTCTTGATATGTCCTCCAAAGGTTGTTTTTTCAATATTCAACAAAATAATTGAGTAAATATATTTACATTTATGTATATATCACATTTGTAAAAGTATGTGCATATGGGAAGTCTATAATTCTCTATAGGCCTTTCTTTAAAAGCATCTACTTATGACCTTTCATGATCTCATTTACTATGAATTTTTTTTTTTTTTTTAGACAGGGTCTCACTATGTAGTTCAGGCTTGCTTTGCACTCACTTTGTCGCCCAGGCTGGCCTTGAACTTTGCAGTGATCCTCCTGCCTCAGCCTCCTGAATGCTGGGATTACAGGCACACACCACCACTTCTGGCACTTAACATGAATTTTCCAATATTTTACCACCAAGATA
>PVJO010021012.1:0-31246 GCA_004026905.1 Hystrix cristata | reverse complement strand
CCGCCCCCCTCTCCCGGCGTGCAGCCCGCCCACGCTTCGCCCTTGAGCCACTCCTGGGCAACGAGGGCTTCCAGGCCCCGCCTTCAGCACGTGGTCACGCCCACCACCGCCCTCGGCCCCGCCTCCACCTCGCACTTCACGCCACGCCCTCAAGCTCCGCCTCCTCCTCGCCCCAGGCCCCGCCCCTCGTAGGCTCCGCGGGTCCCCGAGGATCGCTCGCCCCGGCGCCGAGGCTCCGCCTCGTTCCCGCCCCGCCCCTCTGGTATTAGGGCGGAAGTGGGCTGACCCGTCGCAGGGCGGGCCTGCAGCCTCCTCCTCCTACATGCGTGCCAAATACCCAGGCTAACAAGTGAGAGTCCAAACTGGGCGGGGAGGCGCACATCCGTAATCCCAGCACGCTGGGAGGCTGAGGCAGGAGGATCACTAGTTCTGGCCCAATATGGACAGTTCAGAGATTTTGCAAAACAAAAAATAAAAATAGACCGAGAAAGTGGCTTAGCACAGAGGCCCTGGGTTCAAACTCCAGTGCAAAAAAAAAAAAAAACTCCACGGTGCCTCAGTTGCTCGGCTCTCCAGGGAAACCCGCTGAGAGGGGACGGGCTACAGACAGGAAGAGCGGCCTCGACCCCTCGCGTGCGGGGAGTGCTGCATCCGACCCTCGGGCGGTTTCGCCAGGTGCTCCCACAGGAGAGCGGATGGGGGCGGCGGAGCAAAGAATGGTGCAGTCGAAAGCGAAAGGCTCAACTCCCCGGGAGGGAGTCTGGGAGCCCGAGAGCGCGGGGCCGCCGCTTGGAGCCCAGGCGCTCCTAGGTCCGCGTGACCTGCTACGCCAGCGTCACCTTGTGGCCGCGAGAGAAACCACAGACGGGGGAGGGCGGCTGCTCGCCGACTTCCCACCCGCTGGGGCAGTTCAGTGGGAGGCTGTGCTGGAAAGGAAAGCTGTGAACCTCCCTCTGACCTTGTGCTGTTGCAGTCCCTGAAACACGGCGTGGCCGTGCCTGCATCCTGAGTTTGAGAGGGTCATGCTATCAAAATGAGATAGAGTTAGCACCCAGCACAAGCACCCCCCGCCCCCCTTTTCTTTTTCTTTTTTAGCTTTGAAGAAACGCAAGAATAGGCTCAGGTATTCTGGGCAAGGAGGCAGGTAAGCCAGAGGCGCGTTGTGGGAGGGGGGCTCAGGGGAGCTGTTTCCAGGTCCTAAGCAGAGAACTGAGCAGGACACAGCGTAGCAGGAGCGAGATGTTCTACGAAGGAGCCAGGAGAGTGTGGGAAGGAAGTGAAGGTCGGGCAAAAGCGCTCACCGCCCGGGAGGGGCCGCTGCGCTTCTCAGTTCAGGTTGGTTGCCATATTCCTGGTGGTTGTTCCATATCCACCCAGTAAAATGAAAGATGGATCGGACATGAAGAGTGTATCAATTAGTACGAAAAGTCTCTTTTCTAAACCAAATCTTGGTCCCATAGTGTGGGATTAAAGAATGGTTCTATTCCTTAATGACATTTGTTGTTTATTTAAGGAGCATTTGCCTCTATCATTACATATCACATTAAATATGACAGAAAAAGTCCCCTGTTTGTATTCGAGCAAATTCAATGTTGTGCGTCATTGTGAACTCAAAGGCAAGCAGGCAACGAGGGAATTGGGATCTTGGAAACCAAGTTAGCTAAAGGAGACCAGCAGAGCACGATGGAAGCAGGGAGACAGTGAGAGACCCGGCAGAAGGAGCCAGGAGCCCTCCGCAGACCTGGCTGGGTTTAGGTTCCATTTTATAAGGTCTGGGTGTCATTCAAGAGGCACCCAGTGGTGATCTAAACCATTGGTTTCTATGAAATATGGTGCTGGGGATGAGCAGGACCCTGTAGGAGGATGAGGATTTCTCAGCGTGGCCCTGGCGGGGAGGGGAGTGCGACAGGTGTTCTGATAAGGAAAGGCCAGCCAAACAGGGCGTGGGAAACACAGGCCCTGCTGAAGTGGTAGGATGTTATTGCCCAGAAGCAAGCTATTCCTACCTCTCCAGAGAATGTCTTTGTTCTGTTGGTTCTGCTAATTTTAGAAAAGTTCCAATTAATGGCACTTGCAAAAGTACACTTGCTACATACCTTGAGTTCCTAAGGCCCACATCTAAGCCAGCCTTTCCTCCTTGGAAATGGAGGTTTTTGTGTATAAACCCTCTTAGACCAAGAGTTCCCGTGGCAGCACCCTTGGGATCCCCTCCGGTGTTCAATAACCTGGGGGCCTTTTGCTTTCTGCTTTCTCTCTACAATAAATACTGTCGCTCAGTTCTCTTTTGACTCTGCCTTATGATTCTTTCTGGGTTGAGAGAAGATCCCACCAGCCGGGGCACATGGATGATAAAAATGATCTCAGAGGCTAACAATTAGAAAATCTTAGACTATGGTTCAAGGAAATCATAACAGAAAAAGGGTGACCCTACAAGCTTCAGATCAGTAAGATTCATTCTGTTAGTCATTCACTTAAAAAAAAGTTTACAGAGCTCGGTCATAGAGGGCTCACTGCCGGGCAAAACAGACCCCCGTCCCCTGGTCTCCTGGCGTCGTGGGTTTAAACGAGTGGTGGTGGTGTGGAACGGATTTGCATGAGGACCTAGTTGAATGGACACCTCCACAATAAATTACAGTTGCCAGCTGTGGTGGTGCATTCTCATAATCTCGACTACTCAGGAGGCTGAGGCAGGAGGATTGCAAGTTCAAGGCCAACCTGGGCAACTTAGCAAGACCCTGTATCAAAATGAATAGGGCTGGGGATGCAGCTCAGTGCTCCCTGCGCTCAGTCCTAGTACTGAAAAAAGTTATCATCTTGAAGTCATGTGGGTCTGTTGTATGTATTTATGCATTAAAGTATATATAAGCCTCACGTTTGGCTTTCACATATATGTATACGTGTGTATATGTGTATGTGTATATATGTAAAAGCCTCTTAAGCGGGGTGATTTTATTGACATTACATGTTCTTAGTAAAAATAAATATAACCTGTCTTGTTTATTTTATGTGTTTTCTTTTTGGTTTCTTATTTTCTTTTTGTTCTTTTTTTAAAAGGGTCACAGTAGATGACAGGATGCCCTGTTAACCTCATTTGTTGTCAGGGAAAACCAGAACTAATTTTGGGTAGTGTCAGATGGAATTGTTGTTTGGTAGTCGTTTTGTTTGTCAGCAAATCTTCTTTATGGGTAGCATGGCTTTATTTTTGTAAAACTATTATGTAAATAGGAAATTTTCATGTATACACATCTTAGTGTACACAAGGGCGCCTGGAGGAGAAAGGAGGGGTGTATATAATTCTTTAGCTCTGGGCTGCCTGGTTCCGTTTGGAGGACACATGCTGTGTTTGCAACATTGTTCTGTACAGTGTGTGTCGAGCCGTCCTGGGGCAGAGCGTGGAGTGGAAGCAGAGACTCACGCTTACAGAACTGGTGCTGGACAGCACCGTGTCCGAAGAGTCCAGATGACCAGTGAACAGTTAAACACAACTATCATTCAGCGCGAAGAAAGAGAAAAGGGAAAAGGTGAGGAAAAGAGAAGACGAGAAGAGATATGTCCCTCAAAGAGGATGGGCCGCTGCAGAAGCGCCAGCACAGCAGGACAAGACCGCAGCAGCGGCAGCGAAGTCGCGGGCAGCTGTCTTATATCCTTCTGGATCCGGTCCATTGGAGGCTGTCCTGCCCCTGAAGCCTGGCCGTGATGGACAGGTCACATCCGTTCTGGATCAGGTTACAGAGACACATCTGTCCCAGCCTCCTGTCCCTCTTGGTAATTGACAGGTTACATCTCATCTTGCAGCCAGCCTGCCATGGCCCTGATCTCCTACCTCAGAATTACACACCATGGAAATATTCTCTGCAAGAAGGTGACTGAGTTTATGAGGAAGCCTTCCACCCATGTTCTTTGGAAAAATGTTTTCAAATGAAAATACAGACAAAGGTTAATCTCAATGGAAAACAAGGAAGCTTGGGTGGATTGGACAAATTCTCAGAAAATGCTAAAAACAGAGAAAGCTGGCCATGAACTTTGAGGGAGAATGAGTTGCCAATTTGGGTTCATCCAGTTTAACAACTACACCATTCTGGGCAGGGAGACGTTGACAGTGGGGGAGGAGGGGTGTGTGGGGTGTAGGAATATAGGAAATCTCTTTACTTTCCTCCCAATTTTGCTGTGTACCTAAAACTGCTCTAGAAAATTATCACCATTATTATTTAATAGAAAGCTGGGATCAACTTGCAGAACTGCACTACTGATCCAAACAGTCACAAGAGAAGACCCCACAGAGGAGGGCACCAGCTCCACAAGAGCCCTCTGCCCACTCCAGCTGCAGGCTGCAGGCCCCAGGAGGCCACCGGTGGGAGGTCAGTTAGGGACCTCTGCAGGTGCAGACTGGATCTTGAGAATGTGGATCAGCTCTGAAATTCCCCACCAAAGTGAACAGCAAAACCACAAGTATATACATCTGTCTCCCTTTGAGAAGAGTGTGTTTAAATCACGGAGCAGTCAAACTCAAGGTGTACCCAGTGCTATAAAGATCTGCATAGGATAATGAAAACTGTGTTTCCATTTATATTTTGTGTTTATTTTGGAAAGTGCTATGGTAGAGGAAAGATCTCAAATATCTAATGAAAAATTGAGGTGGTGACAAAAAGCAGGGCTTCAGGACTACACACACTGCCTGGTCTTGGTATGACTCGGTGTGGACCCCACTGGTCTGCCTGTGGCCTGGGTGGCATTAGAGTGGACTCCGGGTCAGATCAGGGTGGCAAAGTTCCTCTTCCTGCTGGACCCTAGGACACAGTCAATGCCAGGACCCCACACCGCAGGCTCCTCCCTGGCTCTTCCTGGCGTTTTCAGCCTTGGGGAGACCCTACCTCGGCCTCGTGCCCTTGCAGGTCCCCAGCTCGGCACTGCCGCAGTGCCCAGGGATGCCAGGCATGTTGGCCCCCTCCTGGAAACCAGCTTCCAGTGGAAACGAACAGTGAAGCTAGCCACTCACGAGGAAGCTAGGCACTAGTGTGGGCCCTGGGTCCACCCGGTGGTCCAGCTGCCTTGGGCTGTGCCCAGTGCTACCTGACATCTCGCCTCTGCCTGGCGCAGGTGATTCATCCAGAGCACTCTCCTTAGCCACCTCAGGCCCGCGAGTCCCCAGGCTGGTCTCTCGCAGCTGCATCCTCCTCCCACAGACCTTGCCCTTCACAAGGGAGCCTCAGCCCCGGTCTCCTGGGCCCCTATGCTGAGCTCCTGCACCCGGGTGGCCAGGCTGGGCTGACCTGGGTCCTGCACGGTTGGTGCCCTGGGCAGTGCGTGTGGCTCTTGGTCCCCTCGGTGGGCTTGGCTGCCTTCCTGGGGAAACTCCCCCCTCCCTTCTGAGCCTGGTGTTACTGGATGACTCACTGTACTCTGCCCTTGGCTCGTCCACCCAGCCACACCCTCGGGTGTCCCCAGAACCCGCTGATCACTCCAGCCCAGGCCGGAGAAAGAGGCCTAGCAAGTGCTCTCTGCTCTCTGGCTCATTGGTGCCTCGCAGGCCACTGGGCAAGCCCAGCTTCCACCCTCCTCTCAGCCCCTATTTCCCAAGCTGGGTCATCTCAAGCCCATGCCTGGAGGAGTTTAGCACCTGACTCAGTTTCCCTGCCATTCACCCCTCCGATAATATCCATTCCCACCTCTGCAGGCTTCACTCATCCCTGGCCCTGCTGGATCAGGCCACCCTCTCCGGTCCTGCAAGGACTTGCAATGGCCCCGGACTGCTCAGCTCCTTCTTTAAAACCCGCCTTCTTTTGCTCGCTGTTGGTAATGCTCTGTCCTGGCCTCTGCTGGTCTCTTTTGGGCTTGTTCAGCCTTACACATTGGTATTCCTGGGGGTCTCTGCTCTTGCCGGAAAACCTCACCTTGACTGTGCCTTTAGCTATATCCACACGACCTTTACACTGACCTCTGTAACTTACACCTCTCTCCTGCGCCTTCCATGGAGCTTCATCCTTAGCCTGTCCAAATGAAACTCACTCCCCAGGCATTCCTGCTCCTCTTTCCTTCCCCGACCTTGCTCCTTATCACCCCCAGTCATCTGCTGTCCTATTCAGTAGTCTGAGTCATGCCAGGTTCCGCCTTCCACACCTCTGTCCAACAGCCTGCAGCCCCATCTCTCCTTTCTAAACAGTTCCTCATCTCTGCCCTTCGCCCTCCACACGGCTGCTGCTGCCCTGACCCACGCCTGGTGTCTCTCACGGGCCGTGTCACAGCTCTGGCTTCCCAGCCTTTCGTCCCTTCCCATCCCTCTTGTCCACACTGCTGCAGCGCCATCTACTCATCACCTAACCGATGATGTGGCCACCCAGATCCCGACTCTGCAGAGACCCAGCAGCATCTGTCAGGCAAAATAGTCAAAACTTACTGGTAAGAAGTGATGAAGCAAGGTCCTTTATGGTTCCCAGCGTTAAGTCCTCTATTTAATGCTCCAACAATAGCAAGTATTTATTTCCTCCAAATACGTATTTCCCAGGCTCCTGGGTTTCGCAGTACTTCTTTCCTGTGTCACGTGGTCAGCTTGTCCTCATTCTTCAGTTCTCAGCTCAAGTATTAGGGAATCTGTGACGCCTTTCTTGATCAGACTTGATGTTGCTACTTCTGTGTGCCCGCCATACTCAGCACCAGGGCAGCCGGTATCACTTCATGTTTCCTCGCACTTCTGTCTGTCGTGTGTCTTCTCTCTTCCTGTGGACAGTCCTCAGTGTAGCCTTGGGCTCTAATGCAAGTGTTCAATAAAAGTGTGTGGAATGAATGAAAGTCACACACAGCACACAGCACACTCAGTGAGTCGCTGGGATCACTTCCCCAGTGCTAGTTTAGATAGTAAAGTTATTAAAACAGATGGACAAATACCAAGTTATCCAAAGAACAACAGTGCAAGCAATCTCAAGGGCTTCGCCCATCAGCTTCCTTGGGAACTCACAAGATAAGAACTCACCCGGTGGGAATAACCCTGCGAAACAGAAGAGACCGTGTGCATTGAGGGGGCTTTCGGGGTGGGGGAAACAAGAAGGCCACAGTGATGGTGGGACAACAGAGCCCTCATTCTACCCTGACTACTTTGTTCTAGGGCTCGTACTAGGTCAGGGGTGTCTACTTCAGGGTGGGGTGGTGATAGTTTTGAATATGGAGACTGAAACTCATGCTGAATGAGGAATTAAAAAGTGGAATTTTAGAGGTCATTAGGTCATGAGGACTGTGCCATAAATGGATTAATTCGTTCATGGTTTAATGGACTAATGTGTCAATAGGTTATCTCAAGCATGGGTTTAATACAAAAGCCAGTTTCTTGTATGTGCCTCTCTCACCATGTGATGCCCTGGACCTCATTGAGACTCTATAGAGAGTTCCCACCTGCAAGAAAAACCTCACCAGATGCAGACCCTCAACCTTGGACTCCTCAGCCTCCAGAACTGTTAGCTAAATTAACCTCCATTCCTCATAAAATACCCGGTCTCAGGTATTCAGTTTTGGTGAGAGAAAACAGACTAAGATACACAGCACTGAGAAAGTGAATTGCCTACCTCTATCTAAAGAGAAAAGTCTTCTGACCCCCTTTACCTAGGAGGAGTAAGGAATATGCATATCTCAGGCCCCTTCCCCTTTCATTCTGCAATACCCAAGCCCGCGCTTTGGAATTAAACCTCTTTTCCTTTGCGTGAAATCCAAGCGGGTCTTCAAGGGGATCCTGCAATGAAAGCATTCAGTTTGATGAGGGAGGCACCTTTCTGGGTCTCCAGCCAAGGTCACCTCACATGATGCAAGGAGCAATTTCATGCATTTCTTGTAGTGGCCCCAGTTTAGGGTGGCAGGGTCTGGAGGGCTTTGTGCTGCATGGTACCAGTCACGGATAGCTCAGACTAGCCTCACAGTCGTTGGGTCCTGTTCTCAACAGCTTTCATTTCATTGTTGTTGTTTTAGGAGCACCATCGTCACTGTGCCCACCTCAGGACTGCTGTGGTCAAATGCATGGGCCTGTCCAATGTGGTACTCGAGGGAGAAGTTTCTCTGAGCTCTTCCTGCAGGCTGCCCCACTCCCCTCCGCAGTGACCTGGGACTTCAGGAGGAGGCTGTTCGAGTCAGCTCTGCCCCCTCCCGCAGTGCAGGCACCTACCTACCGGCTCTTCATCTGCGTTTTGAAACAGATCGTCCAGTGATTTTAGAACAGATAAGGACATGAGCTTCTTTGTTTATGGAAAAAGAGACCCTGGGCTACTGAACCAGGGTTGCTTTGCCTGCCACACAGTGTGCGGATCCCCAAGACAACGAGTTTTGCAAAAGAGAAAGAATCTACTTCCAAAGCAGCCGAGTGCGGACAGGGACGCCCCAGTCCGAATCAGCCTCCTGGAGGATCAGGTAGGGGTATTGGTGGGTAAAGAAGCAGGATTAAGGCCCGGGAAAGGAGTGGAGGAATCAGTGGTCTGCACATGTGCAGACAGTCTTCATGGACTGGTGGCCTTAGCATGATATGAGGGCAGAGTTTTCAGCATACTGATGTCCAAGAGGTCACCCATCCAATTCCTGGGTGGATACAAGGGTCAGTGGTTTCAGCAAATGTGTCTTTCAAGTCCCTGAAAAGCCATTCATGCAACTATTATTATCACGATCCACACACCACAGGTATCAACTTGTGGCAAGCTAGTGGGAGACTAATAATATGTTGCTCAGCTCTGTAACCTCCAAAATTAGTGCTTCCTAGAGCCAACTAAAACTTCTGTTCCATTATTTAGCTATATCCTAAATGACCAGTGTCTGTCTTCTTTTTTTTTTTCTTTTTCCTTTGTACTGGGAATTGAACCAGGGCCTTCGCATTGAGCTACATTCCCAGCTTCCCTCTTCCCTTTATTTTTTGAGACAGGGTCTCACTAAATTGCCCAGGTGAGGCTCGAACACTCAGTCCTACTGCAGCCTCCCAGAGTGCTGGGAGTAAGGTATGTCCCACCACGCCTGCCTGACTAGGGATATTTTTAAGGGTCTCCAGAGGAATAAAATTATCTTAACTTATATTTTAAATATTACAATATAATTTCAAAAGAAAAGAAATACCTGAACGTCTAGCCACAAAATCTATCTTCCAAATTTCTGGCACAGCCTCTCAGATAGAAGGGCTCCCAGTCAGTGCCCCAGGCCCTCTCCTCTGGCCACCTGTCTTTTAGGCTTGAGGTTGCCCTGTTGAGCTGGGAAGTGCTCGTGTCATGGTTGGCGTATGTATTGGGCTCATGGTCTTGTGATGTGGAGGAAAGAAAGTTGCAAACTACAGGAGAAGGTTAGGAGAATTTTATTGGAAATAAGAAGAATATCTTCTGGATTTTTAGGAGGGTCCCGAGTGGGTAGCTGCTGAAGCTCTTTGTTAAGGGTATTTTATACAGCAGAATCACCACATGGGTAGCTCGGGTCAAATTACAGTCCGCCTATGGGATTGCAAGCATAGTCACGTAGCTAATATTGATCCAATAGGGAAGGGAGGCCCCTGGCAAGGGTCCCTGGTGAGCATCTTAACTTTAGCTTACCTGTAACTTCTAGCAGAGAAAGAACAGAAGCGTTCCTGCAAAGGGATGGGCATGTGGCTCAGGATACTCATCCTCTCTGCACCAGCAGCCGGTACTATTGACCAGGTCTCTGCTGTTCTTTCTTCTCTGTTTTCTCCTTCTCTATCTTCGTCTCCTCGTCATGTGCTTTTTTCCTGCTGTCTTTTGAGACGCTGGTTGGTCTTACCTTGGCATCTGTCATCAGACACATCATCTTGACCTAGTACCTCTGCTGGACGCATCCCTCCCTTCATTTAGCGCTTATATCCTGCAACTTTGTCTTTATTTCCATCTTTTGCTGGTTCCATTCACTGTGATCTAGCACCTAAATGTTTCACAAGCACTCTAAACCCCTTTCGATGCAAATCATTTTTCTCATAAAAAAGTTTTACATATTTGTTACTGGTATAGAGCATAGAAACAAAAAGAAAAATCAGATTCCCAGCAAGACAAGTCCAGTGGTACAGAGTGTGGCAACGTTTCGGCTTCATAGGTAAGATGGGAGTGATCTTGACACGGCGTGAATATGTTTGCCATCTCATGGCCAATTCCTCACAGGCCCAGCTGGGTTCTTCTCCAGTGTCTGCTCTTGGAGTTACACCTGATTTTATTTCTAGTTTTTGTCTGAATCCCTTCAGTGAAATGGGATGATTTTGCTTGTGTGTGTTGGCCAGGAACGGCTTGGCGCTGAAAGCCTTGTGAGAAGGCCTGGAAAGGCACCCGCTGCGCTGGCAGAGAAGAGGACACCAATTGGTTCTCGCCCTGAGTCCTAGTCTGGTCCTCCTGCGCCTCACCAAGGTCCTTGAGGAATAGGTCATGTTGAAAGGAAGCGGAAAGACCCCACACTTTCTGAGCAGGCCGGGGCTCAGCATCCTCCCAGACTGGCCTTAGAGGGGATGCAGAGAAGCAGGGTCCCCTTGGTGGAAGCAAAGAGCAGCCGGTCAGCAGCCCCTAGATGTTGTAGCAGAAGCTCTCTGGGGTAGAAATGTTGAGACCTTGGTCTTCTGAACACCTTCTTCTGGGAAAGAGGGTCAGGACCTCTCAGGGGACAGACGGACGACACATCCTTCTCTTACCCGCTGCCTGCAGTCTCAACAGACCTCTGCCTCTGATGCCTGCCCACCCTGGGCAGGCTCTTATTTTAAACCACCTTTCATTGGCACAAGCTAAAGCCACACAGTTTGACCGGTGCTCATGGCCTTGAAACATGTTCTGTGCTGCCCGCCCGATCTTCCTGGGACGTGACTCACGACCCGAGCAGCCTTCTCAGGTGAGCCATTGGGAGCGGCTGCTACTGTTTCTTTGAAATAACTGTTAGGTCACTTGATATGAAGAGCTAGAAAGTATTGTGACACTCTGTGGGGTACTGCAGAAGGCCGTGTGGATAACTGCAGCTGTTCATAGGAATCATGGCAATGCTTGCTCTCTAGATGGAAACAGAGCTGTAGGTGGTTTCCTGGGGAGTTATTTTATATGCCCCACAGAAGGCAGCTGTTCTACCTCTGCACCAATCGCATGTTGACCCTGCAGCTGTGTGACACAGATGCATTCAGGCAAAGCGGATTCACAGAGAACATGATCTAATCATGGACGGTTTAGCCCATTAGGGTGAGTTTTTCCCTCCTCTAAGGTCCCAGTTTTCCATTTTGAATTTAACTTTGTCTGGTTCCATTCACTGTTATCTGATCTTTAAAAATTTTTTTTGACAAAGCGTACAATTTATTAAGAACTTAATGGACAGAGGGACAGAAGCCTGTCTTGGCCAGTGTGACATAGGATTGTGATCTGATTTTTAAGAAATATGACTAAAATATTATAAATCCCAGGGCCAGGTGGAGGCTGGAGGGGACAATGCCACTGTCAGAGGAGAGCTAAGAGTTCCCATCTATTTGCAGAGGACCACATGTGCACAGCTGTCACACACGCACACACACGCACACACACATGCACACACTCTCTTGTGCTGGGGATGAAACCAGGGCCTTGAGCATGCTAAGCTGCCCTGAGCTACAACCACAGTCCCTGCTCTCCTGTTTTTGAAAACAATGACCCTTTCAAACGTTAGCTATCATAAATCAACAAAAACACGTTCAAAAAGAAATGTTGTCACCCTGACCTAGCTCATCGAACACAAGACAGATTTAGCAATAGAGCAATCGAGGATGAAGCTGGAACTCACCCATGACCAGATCAAAGAATAGTAACCAGCTGGGTGTAAAATCATGGGCCTGTAGCCTCAGGTTCTTGGGAGGCTGAGGCAGGAAGATCACTTGATCCCAGGAGTTCAAGACTGACCTGAGCAACACAGCAAAACCTTGTCTAAAGAACAAACAAACAAATAAACAAGTTGCAACTAATTTTGGTCTCACATTGCTGAGATCACATTCGATCTTGCTTTTGGCTCTGTTTTTCATTTTAAGTGAGTAAAAGTTACTAACCGTTCCCAGGGGAAGAGGAAAAAAAGGTGATGTCTTATAAACTTGAAAAGATGTTTAACTCACTCATAATTTTTTTCCCACTCATAATTTTAAAAACGTTAGGGCTGGGGATGTAGCTCGGTGGGAGAGCAACTCTTAATATATGTGAGGCCCTGGGTTTGATCCTCAGCACTCAATAAATAAATAAATAAAAGTAAAAATGAAAAATCAGACTAAGCAATAAAATAATTAAAAAAAAGAAGAAGAAAATGTTAACTTGAACTACTGTGAGGTAACATTTCTCCCCCACCAGACTGGTAAAAGTCCAGAGGTTGGATCGTAACTCTGGTGTAAGACTGGAGATAATGCTGGTGATGTTAAAGAAAAAAATTATTCAGTGGTATTTGTTAAATCACAGTAAGGAAAACTTTATTAGGGACCGCTGTCATAGGAATTAGGGACCAACTGCAGAGGGGTAGAGAGACTGGGTTCAATTCTGAATACATCATGTGCAAGTGGGAGTTTATAGTTAAGGATCAGCGTAGAGGCAATAGGTGGAAATGTACTGAGGGGAAACCTCCCAGATAAGAACGACTTTGGCTAAACTGACCTGGCAGGGTTCTTGCTGAAAACAGTCCTGGGTGAATGCGAGTCACCCTCACCTGCTTGTTACCAGAGAAAGGTGCAGAGTGAGGAACCTGATCATATATCAAAGCTGATCAAGTATCCAGGATGGGGAATTCTGGCCCACCTGACTCACCAAGAGTCTTGTTAAAACTAGACTTTACCAGGAAGTGCTGGATGATCTCAGAAGAAGATGTAGAAACCTGACTAAAGTTCCGTCAGCACAAAATCTTTTTCAAGGACAAAATGACACAATTTTTATGGAAGGTAATTTGATAACAACTCACAAAAATGTATGTGTATTTCTCTTTTGACCTTGAACCTCCTTTTCAGGAACCTAGGAATCTAATCAGTGGCTACTTCTCGTTTTATACAAAACAGAACTTGCATGAGGTGGCTATTCAAAGTGTGGGCCAGGAAGATACTCACAAGGGCGCCTGTTAGAAATCCCCAGGACCCGGCATGCTACAGCCCTGGACTCTCATTTTAACACCTCCAGGTGATTTGCATGTGCATTAAAGTTTGAGATATGCTGTACTTGGTTACTTCTGGCAATATTATTTGTAATGACATAAGATTGAAAACAATTCAAATGGCACATGAGTAATACTATGCAACCAGGAAAAAGAAGGTAGATTTCTATGTACTAATTAGATTTCAAAAACAACATATTAAGTGGAAAAGGCAAGTTGTAGAACTGTGAACTGATCATAGAATGCTGCACGTTGGTAGTCAAGATGGAATTAGAATTATCATATATATACAGTATATATATACACACACACTACACATATACACATTGCTTATTTTTGCAAGTGATAGGTAGAAGGATAAACTTGAGGTAATAAAATTGGGATGAAAAGGGTTGATGAGGATAAGTGGAAGTGAGAGATCGCTTTAGGTTTCACTACTCCAAAAATAAAATTAAGTCGCACCTGGGATGGGGCTGGGGCTGGTTAGCCGCAGACATCTACTGGGCAGAGGAGCTGTGGATGCTTTCGCCTTCCATAGCACCGGACCAGCTCCACGCAATCAGGAGGCCTCCAGCTCCAACCTCGGCTTTGTGAAAACCAGGACTTAGGGGAAAGGTGGAGGAGGCAGAGAGTGGCTTGAGGTTTCCAAATGTAAATCACTTTTCAGCCCGGTTAGCGTTCTTCATTCTTCGAGACTCCTGCGTGACAGCAGACGGGTTTTCATTCTTCTTTGTACAATTTGTCAACGCCTCGGGGTCTAATTCTTACAGGTGACGAGTACTGGAGTCTTTGAATACAGGAAACGATCATCCCAGCTTTGCTTTTAAAACTTATTATTTCTTTTCTTAGGCAAGTGCTAGGTATGAATACAGGGCCGCATGCGTGCTAGGCAAGCGCTTTACCA
Organism: Hystrix cristata; assembly: GCA_004026905.1. Classification (NCBI taxonomy): domain Eukaryota; kingdom Metazoa; phylum Chordata; class Mammalia; order Rodentia; family Hystricidae; genus Hystrix; species Hystrix cristata. The sequence goes on along the minus strand of PVJO010021012.1, from coordinate 17,271 downwards.
CTGTCAGAAAAAAGGCCCCAGACTCAAATTGTCCGTGTGGGAAAGAATGTACTCAGACACAGGGAAGAAGTCTGCACAAAGCATTTCACTTTTGTAAAAGTGGCGCAAGCACACCCCAGCAACGAGGCAGCAGGCGCAGCACAAAGGCGGCTCTGCTCTTTCGTCCTAAGGCAGGAGCCAGGCAGCTGACCTCTTCCCCGCTGGCTGGGTGGAAGGTTCACAGTCTAGCTGGCTAACTCAGGCGGCATGCGGAGATCAGAAAAGTTACTGAGGGGAGGGCCGGGCACGGAGCAAAAGGGGATTGTGAAGAACAGTCTCTGGCTCTTGGTAAGCCGCGCTTAGTTTACAGCTATGTTTCTAGGGTTTGAACTAAGCAGGCAACTTGCTGACTGGAGCGTTCAGGAAGCAAAAGACGGAGCTTACTGTTTTCCATGCCAACAGGCCAAGGACTTCGCCTGCGAATCTCGTTTCAATTTCTGTTCTGCACCTGCTCAGTTACGCCCACTGAGAGCGAGAGCGGGCCTGTGGCCCGGCGGCCACCGAGGGGTCTCCAGGCCAGCTTAGTACCCAGCCGCCGGCCGCGCCCGCCGCCCGGGAGGAAACTCCTGGAGCGCCAGGCCGGCTCGGGCCTCCTCCCGGCCGCCCCGCCCCGCCCGGCCCCGCCCGACCCCGCCCGGCCCCGCGCCGCGGGTATTTGAGGCCGGGAGCGGCCCGCCCCGCCAGCTCGCTCCGGCCGCGATCCGAGAGTCCGGTACGCGGGGCCGGGCGGCCGCGGGGGGCGCTGCGCGGGGAGGCGCGCGGGCTCGGGCCCGGCGCGCCGGGTGGGGACGGCGGGGAGCGGGCTGGGCGCCCGGAGCGGGACCCCGCGCCGCAGGTGACGCGTCGCCCGCCCGCCCCGGCCGCGGGGTCCCGCGGGGACCCGGCTCGCGCCAGCCGTGGTGGCCCCTCGCGCCCCGCCTGCGACAGGCGCCGGGCGTTGGGACGCCGCGGGGCGAGGTGGAGCGAGGCCGAGGGTCGGTGCTGGGGCCGGGGCTGGGTCCCCATCTCTCCTGCGGACGCGCCCTGGGTCGCCCCGCTGCGCCGCCCGGGTGCGCGAAGACGATCCCGGGCCTCCGAGGACAGCCTCCAGGACCATTCCGGATCTGGTTTCGGTTCTGGTGCGTTCAGACTCACTACAGGCAAAGTGTTACCAGGTTCGGTGTCTTCAAGGCCCGCGGCCCCTTCTACAGCTCGGGGGTTTGTGTGCCGAACGAAATAGGCATTTAGCAACTTTGTTCTCCCCTGTCCCTTTAAGCTCAGTTTTGGCAAACGGAAGTATGGAAAATTCACGTTCGCGCGGTGTCGGAGGCAAGGGCCGAACTGGGTGGGGCTGGCGCTTTCTTGCTTGGGTGGGGAGCAGCTGTACCTTGCTAGAATATGATAGGACAGGCCCCTTCCCGCTGCGAGTCCGGACGCCGTGACGGATGCGGAGATTATGTTGAGTAACCTTTGGATTACTGTCCTGTGGGCTGGGCTCGGAATGTGCTGTCTGATCAACAGGAATGAGTGCTGTCCCCGACACCTACGGGGTGCGTCCCCATGTTCTCGATGACGCCTTGATCACCCTAACCCTAACCCTGACCCGAATTACGTCCCTGATGTCTGGGCGCCTTACAGAGAAAGGGTGCAGTTTGGGTCATACTTGGATCCATAAAGGAAGTACAGATTATTCTGGTTTCTCTATCCACAGATACAGCCAACAGCAGATGCAAAAAATTAGGGAAAACTGCATCTGTTCTGAACATATGCAGACTTTCTTTTCTTGTCGTTATTCCCTAAACGATATGGTATAACAACTGCTTTTTATAGCACTTCCACTGCATTAGAGATTGAAAGTTATCCAGGAGGATGTATGAAGGTTATGTCAAATTCTACATGCTTTTATATAAGGGCACTGAGCAGTGCGGAAGTTTGAAATCTTCAGAGGTCCTGGAACTGATGTCCCTCGGGTACCCAGAACGGCTGTATTTAAAATTATGTAAACTGTGTAAGGCCAGTTCCAATCCAAGGCATTTTGTTAGAGTTAAGTGAATGACAGTTCATTCAGACCAATAACAGTAGAAAGAAATCAGAACAGAGTCAGCGTTTTTTCTCTTATATCTGAAAATAAGAGCACTCAAGGAGAAGTTGTAGGATCCATTAAACGCTATGTACCATACTTACATTTCCAAGTCTCCTGGACCTGGGATTAGGCCAAGGAAGAAAATAATGTGTGATTCTCCTGTTTACATATGAGATGGCTGCTGCTCAGAGAAGTCTGTCTCTCACACACACACACACACACACACACACACACACACATTGCACAGGAAAACAGGTTGGGAAAAGCAGGAGCTCAAGTTTCCATTAAACCCACCTTTAAAAGGTTCAATTTTGTAGGAAATGAAGTCATCCACAATCAAAGAAGAAGCACCTTATTTAAATAGTAGAGCCTTAAAAATTATTATGACTTGATCAATAAAATCAATTATGGACATTAACTGCTGACTGTTACTGGTGGTGCTATAGGGGAAAAACGATCCTAGCATAGATCTGCTAGACTTGTTTAAAACATATAATATTGCTCATTAATAAGACCATAATGGCCAGTTTTTCTGTTCACGATTAAAAGTCATTTTGTTTTTTAAAAGAAATACTGTTTTTAAAGCAGTGAGTAATGCTGAGATATATAATGAATTTATGTGTATGTGTATTAAGTGTCCTCGTATTTGCAGCAGCTGAAGAAATGGGTGCTCAGAAAGCCACTGCTAGGCATAGAGTTTGCAATATGAGCTGGAAATATGCATCCTTGTTACAGGCGCATGTACTGTATGGATAAGAGAAAGGCCTTGATTTAAAAGTCTCACTAGATTGATTATAATATTCTTAGGTATTTAGAATATTTTGGTAAGCTTTAAATTTGGATTTTTTCTTTTTAGGAATGGATCTTTTTGTACTTGATCGTTAAGGATTTATGTATCATTGCAAAGTGAACTTGAACATTGTTTTCAGATTATGTAATAGTGGCAGGTTATTTTCAAATTTATGTTTCAGGATAGAAACAGGAAGGCTTTGAATACCGGGTACTCAGTACTTGGGCAGGTATTTCACGATTGAAAGACAGCCTGGCAATAACTGAAGAAATAAGGCTTTTAAACATTCAAGTGTTAATTATTCTCACAAAACTAAATTGCAGGCAGGATCCGGTGGTATACACCTGTAATCCCAGTACTCTGGGAGGCTGAGGCAGGAACGCAATTTCCAGCCCAGCCTGGGCAATTTAGCAACTTAGTAAGACCCTGTCTCGAAACAGAAAGATAAAACGGGGATGGGGATGTCGTTTGATGTGAAGGCCTTGGGTGCAATCCCTAGTACTATCAATCAATCAATTAATCAGTAAGCATCCGGGGGGCCCTGGGCTAAAATGAGTGGTTATGGCTCAAGGGGAAGTAGCTGCAGGCCCCAGATCCTCAGTCAAGGAGCCACTGCCCTGTCACAGTGCAGGTGTCCCTGGTAGTTTGGGTCCTGTTTCATTGATCATGGAAATGAAAAGTACATTTGCAGCATGAATTCACAGGAAAAAGCTATAAATGGAAAGTAAGAGAAGCTGGAGAAGAATGGGGGCGTGCCCTGATGAGGAGGGGCAGCCCGGCCCACCTGTGAAGGCAGGATTTTAAGGATTGGCGGAGGTGCCTGGGTCCGGGCAGTTATTACCTTAGTACTGATTTCAGGTAGAGTCCTTGAGACTTGAAGGGCAATTTAGTTTCCATGGGGAGAACCCTCGTGACTTGAGGACAGTTTTAATAGTGGGAGGCTCTGCAGGAGCCCAGTGTGACCATAGGTCATAGCTGATGTCCCCTAAACCTCCTATCCTGGTGTCCTCCATCTTGAAGGGTAATAAGATAGACCAGGGAAATTTAGGCAGTGGGCCTTGTTTTGCCACATTTTAGACAAATACTCACCAAATGACTAATGTGCCTCTATGCGGGGCTTAGAAGGGTTTGATGCAGTTTTATGGAATGAAGGGCAAGTTTTGTTCTATTTTCTGTTACTTAATGTAACCTATCTATGGCCCAAGTGTAGAGTCATTTTTTTTTTAAAGCAAAAACTAGTTTCAATTCCCTAACTGCTGCAGAAGAAAACATAAATCATACTTGCGGTCAGTCACAGGTAAAAGACCAGGAGTTTTTTGTCCTTCATCCCTAAGGTGGTCTCTGTAATGACTGACTCTTGGGGACGTCCCCAGCTCACATGTTTCAGCCATGTGAGCAGAATTTTACCACCTTTTGTGTTTTCTTCTTAAATATGGACTGACATCACAGGTTGGCACCCCAGGTGTGAAAGAAAGAGAGCTGCCTGAAATAAAGCTAACAGCATCCACAGAAACAAAAGGACCCCAAAGAAAGACAATAATGGGCACAGAAGAGAACACACTAAGTTATAACTGATGTTCTCTGAGGAATTAGAACCAAAGACTGAAAAGAAGGGACATCAGAAAATAAGAGTCCTTGGAAGTCAACAAATGTGACAGCTGAAATTAACAAAAGATTGACAGAAAGGTCAGGAGATAAAAATCATGATCGTCTTTCAGAAAATGGGACAAATTGTGGTTGTGATGGAAAGTGCAAGAGCAGGAAGTAGGTGTGAGCAGAGCTTTTGCACTGTGTGCTGGGACACTGCTCTGGGGTCGGGTGGGGGCGTGTCGAGGCGTTGCTCCAACTCGGGGCAGCTGGAGGGACCCCGATGGCTGGAGATCTCAGTGAGTGCCTTGCCCCAAGTGCTGTACAAGTGTCATCCTCTCTGTATGCCGTGACGCGATGACGCTTGGCAAGTCCTTGCTGAGGTCAGTCCTAGAATTTTAGTAACTGAAAAAGAGAACAGAGAGAGAATCCGAAGAAATGATCAACTGTCTTAAAATTTTTTGGCGGGGTGCAAAGGAACTGTTCTTGAATTGGTAGACTGAAAGGGCTGTCCAAGCACTCAGCAAAATGAATGGCCAGGCCCCGAGAAGGACAGGTTGTTGGACAGTTCCCAACATCAGAGATGAGGATACAGCTCCATAAGCTTCCAAAGAGTAGGGATGGGGCAGGAGAGGGAACTGAGGTCAGGATGTGGGAAGATGTCTCCACAGCAAAGCTGGAGGCCGGGAAGAGATGAAGCAGCAACTCAGCCATTTGGAGGTAAAGTCATGCGCAGCCCAGTGTAGACACTGCCAGGCTCTCAGGAGTGCTAAATTAAAGACATTTCGTGTGTGCAAGAGGCCAGAATATCTGTGTGCTATCTTAGAAAGCTTTTGGACAGTTTGCACCGTCAGAAGAAGGGAGCAAGCCATGGAGGAGGAAGACACTGGGGACCAAAACAAGGATGTTATTGGAAAAGGGTTAAACTGACTGAGACGCCATGCTGAAGAGTGATGGGTCCAAACTGGTGCGGTGTCAGAAATGTGGTTGGGAAACTGGCCAGTTCCAGACACATGCGTAATGGAAGAGAAGAGTAGTACAACTGAGACGATGAGAGCCTCTAAGGGATCGTGTTTTAGAGGAGTCAGGTGTGTCGAACTTTCAACAGTGATCTAGTTTACAGCACAAGACAGGAAGTTCTTGAAATGTGCATCCCTGCTTGTCACCGATGTGCCCAGCAGCAGCAGCTGCCGTTTCAGTCAGCACCAGTGTTCAGATGGTATATAGCACCATCAAAAGAAACCAGGAGAGGGGCTGATACCACATTGCTGAACTAGAGAAATCCAACATGGGCCTGGAGGGCCCTCTTGTTGCCATAAAGCAAGGATGTTTGAGACCAGCAGTGCAGGATCGAGTAACTGGTTTTAAGGACAATCCTGATAGCCATTTCAGGACAAATAAGCTCAGACAAGATGAACTGCAAAAAGGCCTAGAAGAATTCCGTGGTGTTTGCATCTCACTGAGGCTCTGTGCAGACAGTTTGGTTGTTCCTAAGGAAACAAGCACAACAGTCCTGCAAACCAACCGCAAGCCCAGAACATTCAACTGAAAGATTTTGAGCCATTGCTGTAGAACGCAGAGTTTGCAGTTCAGACAGAGGAAAACCTGTATAATATTTCATTTTAAGGAAAGACAGCGGGCTATAGGAAACTGAAATTTGGCACCTGGCTGAGCCTTGTAAGTTCCAGGGAGGGTGAGGTTGAAGCCCAAAAGCTCCTGTCCTGAGTGTGCTTAGCCACAAAAAGAGGCAATGCTGGTGCCAAGCCACAGCTGCAATGGGATAGTGACCACAGTGACCATGACCCGGGCCACCCCACTCCCGGGCTTCTGCAGGGAAGGGAAGGTTACTTAAGAGGAAGTCAGCTCCAGGAAGCCATTAAAGTAAGCAGGGTCATAAAGGGACATTTGGATGAGAATTTTGCGAAGATTTGTATCTTTGTCTTTAAAAGTGCGTCTTTATTCTCCCAAGTATGCACACCCTGGGTTGCATTGCTTTGCTTCCCAGCTAAAATACTTTGTTCTGGAGTGCCTGTCTCTGAGTTTCTTTTCCTGTCCTGTTCTTTTTCTTTTTATTTAGGTTGACGCCTCCTCTTACAAGGCTGCACACAATTGGAGGTAGGGGCTCCCGTGGATAATCCAGGATGGTTGTGTTAAGAGCACATGGCCAAGTGTCATTGTGTCACAAAACAAGGGAGAGCAAGGCCCGTCCCCTTACATAAAGCAAAGCCTCAGGTCTGGGCTTCGCCACACACACAGCTTTCCCAGGAGAACTGAGGGTCACACGGTGCTTTTTATGAGTTCGACTTACCATCTTTTAAGACTTCAGGTTTCACTAAAACAGAGTCCTCTCTCTCATATAAAAACACTTATCTGTCGTGTGTAACTTTGTGAGTGAATTTATTATTTTCAATGCTTTTCAAATTATTAACACAATAAGCCACAACGGTACAACCAAGGAATGCAGACATGGAAGTAAAGGCCAATAAGCCCTTTCTCATCCTACTGACCGCAGTGACATGTTGCTCAGATAGGAATCTTCGGGAAACAGAAGCAGTTTGGTTCTTCATTCATGAATAATTGCACCTTTTCCTACAAGGGCAATCATCTATGGTTTTTCAAAAATCTTTGCTAGGTATTCTGCTACAAACTGCCACTTATCCCAGGAATGGCAGCACATTCGGGATGTGGCCTTTTTTTAAAAGAAGAAAATATGTGAATATATAATTAACCAACCTTCTTTTAGTAAAATCCTTCAATGAGATACTAACTACAGCTAGTATTTTTCAAAAGACATTGATGGCACAACCCATGCATTACCAAGTATTGTCAAGTCCGGTCCCGGGCTGTTTTTTTCATTGAATATTAGAAATAAAGTAATTTGGGGGCCCTGAAGGAAAGACCAAATTTTGTGTGTATCTCTGCTTGCTCACTGCTGCAAAGCATCAACTGTAAGCATCAGCAGACGATGTGTAAGGCTGCCTCATACAATCGTGATTTTAAATTCATTGTTCCAGACTCGCCACCATGGATTCTCTGCTGGAAGCAAATGGCACCTTTGCCATAAGCCTTTTGAAAATTCTGGGTGAAGACAGCTCGAAAAATGTATTTCTTTCACCTTTGAGCATCTCCTCCGCCCTGGCCATGGTCTTCCTGGGAGCAAAGGGAACCACTGCAAGCCAGATGGCTCAGGTACGCAGCGCCGCTTCCAAGGGTCAGTAACTGCCAGTGACTGTCCGCAGAGCTGGCCCTCCACATTAACTGTGTGGGTGTCATGGAAGTGGAGACGGAGGGGGAAGGACTTGCCACCCCTGCTGGGCAAGTGTTCTGATCTCTTGGAGGTGACAAGTGGGTGCCTGATTCCCAGGAGTGAAGGAGTTCATCAACACATAGCTCGTTCGTGGTGAGAAGTAGTATGTTTCAGGCTGCCCCAGGCCGGTGATGGCGAACCTTTTAGAGCATCCAGTGATAACAGCCCACTGCGGCATGAATGCCATAGGTTTGCCACCACCACCCTCGGCTGGAATCTGGATATTGCTAACTGCTTCGGGACATGAACACCGAACGGTTGGCTCATCAAGGCCACCCGTGACCCCCACTGTCTACGCTCTGGCCCCTCGTGGCTCCCAGCCCTCCCACAGGGAAGGTGCACCGAGCCCCTCCGCTCCCGAGACCCTCGGCGTGGGGTAATGGCTGGCTGGGGTTCAGGTTCAGGACCAATTGGAGCGCTGCAGATACAGCTCCTCAGTGCAGTTCTTAGAGTGCAGAGATTTGTGAACTACAGAGACACATCTGCCCCAGTGTGCCATGGTCACACAGGAGGGATGACTGTGGACCCTCCCTTCAACAATGGAGGGGGTGAGATGTGTTAGTCTGCGAGGGCTGTGTGACAAACTGGCGGGCTTCAACAGTATCTTCTCGCAGTTCTGGAGGGTGGGAGTCCAAGACCAGGTCGGGGCACAGTGGGTTCTCCTGAGGCCTCTCTCCCTGCCTTACAGATGGCTTCTTTCGCTTGTGTCCTCACAGGCTCACCCCTCTGTGTTTGTCTGTGTCCTGATCGCTTCTCACAAGGACACCAGTCAGATTGGGTTACTGCCCACCACAGTGGCCTCGTTTCAACTTAATTATCCCTTTAAAGCTGAATCTCCAACGATGGTCACAATCTGAGGTGCTGTTAGGATTTGAGGGGACACGGCCAGCCCGTGGCAGAGGAGAGGGAGGCACGCTGGAGTCCCTGCCCTGGGTGGCTCCGAAGCCGAGCCAGGTGCCGTGCTCCCGTCTTGTGCTCTGAGAGCAGGATGTTCCGTGACTGGCCTCCGTGCGGTCCGGGGGTCTTTCCCGTCCACCATCCCCTGGGCTGTGGCTCTGCCTTCTGTAGTCTCCACATCTCCCCGCTTTTCTGTAAGAAGTGGCCGTGTTTGTTGTTCTGTCAGCCTCAGGCCCTGAGAGAGTTGGTCCAGAGTTCCCCGCTTTGAACCGTCTCTCCCTTTTACTTCCAAGCCCTTGTAATCCCTTTAAAACCACCCTGGGCTTTCTATAAATCAGTTTAAGCCTGCTACACTGGGCAAAGCCACGTGCGCAGACTTGTCACAGGGCTGTTGGGTTGGGAGTCGAGTGCTGGGGACAGCGTCCTTGGGATGCTCAGGAGCCCCTTTGTCTGCAGGGCCGGGAGGCACTACCTCCATCTTCTTAAGGTTTTCACAACAGGGATCTTCACCTGCTTCTGAGGTCAAGGATTTGACCTTCACTTTGAAGCCATTTCTTACTTTTGTAATCATTTGCCGCTGGAGAAGCTGGGAATAAAGAAATATTTTTATTTTCTGCGTAACAAGAGCTGGGATGGGAACGGTTGTCTTAAATTCTGCTTCCCGGTGGACCAGTGCCTCCTTTGCTTGTCTGTCTCTTCAGTACTCTGTCCTAGGCAGCTGGAAGCAGCCACATTCCTCCCTGACACCTTAGCCAGACGTGAGCACTGACGGGAAGATGGCCTGCCTACCCTGTCACCCCAGATGACCATGGTCCCTTCTTCTGCAAGTATACACCGTACCACAGGCCCTTCCTCCAGCCCCCATTAGTAATTTTTCTGCTGTCCCTCTCTTCTGCCAGCTGCCTGGGGACCCGTGTTTAAATGGGCCCTTGAACCCAGGGTCTTTGCACTGAGCTACATCCCCAGCCCTTTTTTATGTTGAGACAGGGTGGGCTTCAATTTGCGATCTTCCTGCCTCAGCTTCCCATAATGCTGCCATTACAGATGTGTGCCACCGTGCCCAGCTCCTTGTTTAGGTTTTTGCTATGGTAGAACACTTCTGCACTGCTGAGTGTGTCGCCTCTTGCTGCATAAGACCATTCTGAAACTGGCCAGAAATAACAACGATGGACCGTTTTCCAGATGCTGTGGCCTGAGAGGCAGTTCTGCCATCTCTGTCTCTTGGTGCCAGCAGGGGTCACTCATGTAGTTGTTTCGGAGGGCAGCGGACGGGAGGTCTGTGGCCTCCTTCAGGTCTGGAGCCTTCGGGGTGGCTGTGGGTGCGGCCTGGGGTCCTTCCAGGCACCTCTCCCTGTATGGGGCACTTCCTCCTCCTGGACTGTCTGTGGCCTCCAGCAGTGTTATGGGACTTCCTTCTGTCATGGCGGCCAGTACAAGGCAGGCAGTGTGGCAGCCGCCAGGCCTTCGAGGACAGGCCTGGAGCAGTGTCACTCTGCTGAGTTCTGTTGGTCTGAGCCAGTGACAGAGCCAGCCCCCACCCCGGGGCAGCAAGGAACCCCATCTTCCAGCGTTTGAGAGCTGGGAGGTCTGCTTGGCAGCCGCGTTTGCAGCCAGACCTCAGGTCATGGGTGTGAGGAGCCTGGATGTGGAGGGCTGTGGGGAGGGACACTTTGTCTTTAACCGAAGGGTTCTTCGAAGTACCCAGTAGTGTCTTAGTCCCTTTCTCATTGCGGGGACTCAGTACCCGACACCCACAATTTAAAGGAGGACAGGATTATTTTGGCTTATGGTCTCAGTCCAGGGTTGGGTAGCTCCAAAGTGGAGGCAGGATGGCGGAAGGGCGGGGTACAGGAAAAGGCGCTCAACCAGGGCAGCCAGGGAGCAGCGAGGGAAGGGAGGAGCTGGGAAGGAGAACGCACCTTCCAGGTCACCCCAGCGACCACCTCCCGCCAGGCTGCACTCCTGGCAGCACGTTCAGCTACCGTACTCATCCGTGGATGGATCCACCCTTGAGTGTAGCACCCGCCTAATTCACTCACCTTACACACACACACACACACACACACACACACACACACACACACACGAGGCTTTGGGACATTTTGGATGCGAGTGGCAGCAGCAAGCAGGGAGGATCCACCCACAGAGCCTACCGGTTTCCTGTGGCCAGGTCCTGCTGACACCGTGTGTCTATGCTGTTTCTGATTTCAGGCACTCTCTTTGAGCAAATGTGGTGGCGATGGAAGCGATGTTCACCAGGGATTCCAGTTACTTCTCGACGAAGTGAACAGAACAGGCACGCAGTACTTGCTGAGAACGGCCAACAGGCTCTTTGGGGACAAGTCTTATGAATTCCTCTCAGTAAGTCATTTAGGTGCATTTTATGTAGTTTTCCACAACACGGTGTGTGGAGGAGGGGTCACGTGATAGGGCAGGAAGCGCGTGGGCTGGACCGCACCCAGCTGTCCTCACTCTGTGCTTCTTGTATTTGTTTACGTGCTTTCATGGTTTTTCTTTTTTAACTAAAAGAAATCGGAAAACTACTTATCCTGTGTGAGTGTATTCTTGTACAGAAAGCAAATAAAGCCAGCAAAACAAGAGCCCTCATCAACCTCTTCTCACATCCTCTCGTCCGTCCCAGGATGACTTTGATAGATTTGATGTGTATTTTCCTGCACATATAGAAATTTTGTTTTGAGTATTTTTCATCTGTGTGATCAAAATATACAGGAAATGTTTACATTAAAAATTTTATTACAGTAAAAGACATTGCCATGAATCCACCTCAAAATCTTCTCCCTCACTCTGAACACACTTGTTTCATCTTTCTCGCCACTTTTGCAAGCAGTTCTAGAAGTTTCCCGAATGTCTTTACAAGGTACGATTAAAATATATAGTGAATGCTGCTGCTGAGGGCCAGCCCATAGAAAGGCAGACTTGTAAAAATATTACAGTGTCCCCATCTACCTTAGTCACCAGGTCTGGCACTGTGAAACTTGTGCCTCTTCCCCAAAGTCAAAATGACCTTGAAAGGCACACATTTTGAGTTGATTCAAGATATGGAGGCACAATGACACTCCCGAAAGAGAACTTCCAGAACTGCTTCAGAAAGTGGCAAGAATGGTGAGATAAGTGTGTTTGAAATGAGGGGGCATACTCTAAGGGAGATTAATGGCAATGTGCTTTTTTACTGAAATTTTTTTTTAAAAACTGAAACATTTTTAGATCATATCTTGTACCTCACAGTTATTACTATTCTGGAACCCAGGGCCTCATGCCCGCTGAACATGTGCTCTATCGTGGTGCTATCCCGCAGCCCTCCTTCACTATTACTAACCATTTGATGGGCCTAAGTATGGATGCCTCATAACACAGCAACCATCTGCTCATGGTGGGCATTTAGGTTGTACCAGTCCGTGGACCATTACAGACAGGGAGCGATATTGAATGAGACTTTGCATATATGTGTATATTCCTCCAAGATGGATTTTTAGAAGGGAGGAAGAAAAATGAAACTCGGAGATTTTTATATATTGTTCAATTGCTTTCCAAAATGCTGTCTGCGTTCCTTCCAGGGATGTTAGGAGTATTCATTTCTGCCCCCGTCATCAACACTCCGTGTTCTTAACTTTTTACATTTTGATTATTTATTAATTGAACAACTTTTCTTATGTGTTTTGAGCATGTACAAGTTGAACATTTCTAATTCAAAAATTCAAAATCTGAAAAACTCTGAAATCTAAAATACTTCTGGTCCTGTGCATTTTGGATAAGGGATATTCAACCCATGTATATTTTCTGTGAATTGTTTACTTATATAGTCTCTGCACATTTTTCTATTGGGCTGTATTGCTTTTTTCTTTCTTTTTGTATTCCTTTTTCTTACTGCTTTATGAGAGTTCTTTATGAGTTTGAGATTTTGCTCATCATGTTTCAAACCCTTTTCAGATTTTACATTAATTGTTTTAAAACAATGTGATGTAAAATGAATGTAGTTAACTATGAGGTCAAATATGGGCAAGATATGTACCCTACAGCATTGTTTTTGGTTTGTGGTGCGAGGGATTGAATGTGGGGCCTTCACACTGGGCTACTTGCCCAGCCCTTTTAAAACATTTTTATTTTGAGTCAGGATCTTGCTTAGTTGCTGAGATGCCCAGGCTGGAATCAAACATCCAATTTTCCTGCCTCAGCTTGCCAGAGTGCTGGGATTACAACATGTGCCACCATGCCTGGCTCACAGTATGATTTTTATAATTCATTTTACTGATTTTATCAGTCTTAGCTGCTTTGTAGGTTACGATCATATTTTTAAAGCATTTTATGTAGAGAAAAACAAAACTTCCAACAGACACAAAGAATCGGCTAACTTACTTTAATTCCTCCCTCCTTCCCTCCCTCCCTCTCTCCCTCCTTCCTTCCTTCCTTTCTTTTTGGTGGCTACTTTAAGAAAAGCATTGATATTTAAAATGTTATTTTGATATTGTGATATAAAATTAAAGAGATTAGAAATATTTGTCAGTTATATCTCCCTCTCTGGCATAGCTCATACTTTTCAGTTTTCATGCAGGTCGGCTGACCAAGTCTTCATTTACTTGTGATTCTGTGCTTTATTCTTGCAAAGAACACTTTATAACCAGTCATTTAAAATTTTTTAATTTAATTTTTTTGGTACAGAGGATTGAGCCCACCCTTACCAAAAAAGAATACACACACCAACCACAGGGTATAATTAGATAGTTCTTTAGTGTGAATAGTCATTCCTTATAAAATAAAATTTAAATAGCAGATGGTTATTTCCCGGTGAATTTAAAAGTTGTAAACCTTACCCAAAGGTGTGGCAAGTTATCAATATGCGAGTGACCAGTTTGCTTCCAGACTATTTTCTTAGACTGAGAGATTTAAAATTTTTTTCAGGAGCAGAGTGGAGCACTGAGATTGACTAAGCATGAATTATGCGAGGACTGAATGAAATCACGTATGAATTCACCTTTGTAGTGCCTACAATATACTGAGAATTCAGTAACATTTGATAAAGTGGTAGTAATGCAGATAATCTAGACCCCAAAATAACCTGCCTAGGTGCAGGTGCAGCTGTCTCCCCATTAACCGGGGGCAGGCGGGGCAGAGGCAGGAATCCACTTTTTCTAAGGTCAGGCAGCGATAATCAAAGGACTGGTGTTTGTAACCACCATGTCGCATCTTTGCTTTCAGACTGTATGAAGGAGAAATGTGAGCCCCTGTATTATAAAAATAGTTCTCAAAGGGGAATTAAGTATTTAGCCATAAGCTATTCAAAAGAAGATCGGGAAATTATCCTATAGTGTACTGCAAACATAATGAGTTATTTCAGCTCATTAAGTTTCTATCTTATAAGCAATGACTACTCAAAGGAAAACTCATCGTTTCAGCTCAAATTTTCTATTTTAATACGCTAGGATATAGGTGTTCATCAGTATCATTATCATTTCCAGACTGTGTTATCAGGATCGTTTTTTGTTATTTGTGGTGCTGGGGAGGGAACCCAGGGCCTCCTGCATGCTAGGCAACCACTCGCACCAAGCTGCACCCCAAGACCTGACCTCATTTGCTCACTGCTCAAAAATGAGCCGTCCAGCACTGGCAACCACAAGACACATGTTGCTATTTACATTCCAGTGAAATAAAGGGAAGGTTTAGTTCTGGAGACACGCGGGCTGTAGGTCAGGTGCTCTGTGGCCACATGTGACACCATTTGGGATGGTGCTGGTTTATCACACTGCCTTCGCAGGAAGCTGTGGTGTCAGGGCTGGTGCCGTGGCCCGTTTCCCACATTCTGCATGCCACGTTTGCTGTCCATTGTCCTGCAGCCAGAGGTGCTGTGGCCAGTGTGGCTCCTGTGGGCTCAGGGCGTGTGGGAGGCTGCCAGAGTGACACACCCCATCGTGTCTGCACTTCGGTTTCCTTTCGACCTCTCTGTTCGCTGAACAGATGCAGCAGTTTGTGAAGTTCACCTGCTCATCAGAGCACCCTCTAACTTCATTTCCAAGCTAAGATGAAATATGCCTGGAAACTCTGGGATTGGATTTTAGGTTCATTCCTCATAATTATTCACAAGTAACAGGTGTAAATTATAAATGTTTTGCTTTCGGCTTTGGTGCAAAAAAGAAATCAGCTGTTGATGCTCATTCTTTGTGTGGCCCTGCAATTATGTTGCTCTCCCACCCCCAGTCTTTCAAAGATTCCTGCCGCAAATTCTATGAAGCAGACATGGAAGAACTCGACTTTATCCATGCTACAGAGGAGTCCAGAAAACACATAAACTCCTGGGTGGCCAAAAAGACAGAAGGTGAAAACAGTTATTCTGTTTGCTTTTTGTTTTCAGTGCTGAGGGTGGAAACCAGGCCTCAAGCGTGCTGGGCCTGTGGGCTGCCACGGGCCTCACTCCTGGCTCTGTTGTCCAATTATAATAGTATTTTAATCAGGCTTATTGTTGATTCCTTCACAAGAACATCAAGCGCAAACAGGAATGACTTTCTAAGATTCTCTAAATAATTGCAAACTTTAAAAATCCACTTCTGTCAAGATTTGACATGTAGCTTTTCCCTGCTCAGTGTATCTGTGAAATCTCCTGATATTTGTACATTTCTTCCAAAACAATTCACACTTTAATTTTTGTTGTTGTTGTTGTTATTTCTTTTCACAAACAGTGTAAAGGAAATTTCACATTACAGGTCTTCAAACTGGCAATCCTCCTGCCCCAGTCTTCCACAGTGATGGGGTTACAGGAGTGTACCACCATACTTGACTGCTTTTTGTTTTTTTTTTTTTTTTTTTTTTTTTCTTCTTTTTTTTTTTTTTTGGTGGTGCCGGGGATTGAACTCAGGGCCTTGTGCTTGCAAGGCAAGCACTCTAATCACTGAGCTAAATCCCCAGCCCCCCATACTTGACTTTTAAAAACTAAACATAAAAGCATAAAAACTGTATATATGGATGGTGTGCCATATGATGCTTTGATACAAGTGTACACTGTGTAATGTTCAAATACTCTTTTCTTAAACATATATTTATAACCAGTCTTTTTTTATTGTGGTAGTGGCACTTCAACCCAGGGCCTTTGCACTGAGCTTTGTCCCCAGTCACATTTTTAAATTTTTAATTTTGAGACAAGTTCTTGCTAAGTTGTCCAGGCTGGATTTGATCTTGCAACCCTCCTGCCTCAGCCTCCAAGAGTGCTTTTCTTTTTTAACAGTTTTTTAAGTTCTTTTCTTTAAGATATGGGCATTGATCATTTATTTCTGTCTATTCTGTTATGAATTTATGCTGTATATTTGAACATCTCATTCATTTTATGTGTCGTATTCAAACAGTGGGATTTTTCTTACCACAACTTTTAAAGATTTTTTTTGTTTTGTTTTTATGGTGCTGGGGATGATGCTTTGCTTTACAGACAAACATCCCTTTATATTTGGGGGAGTCAGTGAGACCCTTGACCCCTGTACTTGACTGTTCAAGGAGGTGACCCCTCTGTCATCCCTGCCATGTGCATCAGTCTTGGCTAACTGGTTCTTTCATTCTTTTTCAGATAAAATAAAGGAGGTGCTGTCTTCGGATGCGGTGAGTGCATCCACGAATCTGGTTCTTGTGAACGCCATCTACTTCAAAGGGAACTGGGACAGACAGTTTGACAAGGAGAAAACCCACGAGAGGCCATTTAAAGTCAGCAAGGTAAAACTGTGCAATAACGAGGGTGATTCCTGGACGTGGCCCGGCGATCTGAAACACTTAGGGGGCCACCTCGTGCAGCTGTGCTCTGTGGCACCGGGCAGCTGGCAGGTGGGACCCCCACCAAACCCTGGGGTCCCCCCACCGTCCTGCCGTGCTGTTACCAGCATGTCTGCCTGCAGGGCGGATCCGTGGTGTGGGTCTCAGGCTTACTTTAGGTCTCTCTGGCTTCTCAGAACTTCTGAGATAAATTTCAAACTCCACATGGTGCGTGAGGCTTTGTGGACCTGGATCCTACTCATTTCTCTCCATTTCTTTTTTTTTTTTTTGGTACCGGGAATTGAACTCAGGGCCTCATGCTTGCAAGGCAAACACTCTAAGCACTGAGCTAAATCCCCAGCCCTTCTCTCCATTTCTTTCAGTGCCTGCACACCTCTTTCTTTCTAGTTGCGTCCCTTTGGGACCCCCACCCCCTCCACGTGGCCGCCACATGCCTGCTGTCTCTAGACACTGTGGCAGTTCCCTGGTTTCTCTCACCCTCCTGAAAAGCCACGGGAAAGGCAGATGGCTGCTTACAAGGCCTGATGTATAGTTGGTGCCCAGCAAATACTGAAATGATAATCTTCACTCTTATTTTGATAATGGAAATAATACAAATACAGATTTTTAAAAAAATAGGCAAAGGGAATTGGCTAACCACATGTCGAAAATTAAAACTAGATATATGTCTCTCACCATGTACTAAACTCAAATCAAAGTGGATCAAAGATCTAAACATTAAAACAGAAACATTAAATTTACTGGAGAATAGAATAGGAAGAACCCTCGAAGACATAGGGGTAGGAAAAAATTTATGAACAAAACCCAGACTGCACAGGAAACAAT
>PVJO010021011.1:19541-30970 GCA_004026905.1 Hystrix cristata | reverse complement strand
TGGATTAAAAAACATTTGTCTCAGAACATTGATGCCATTCATTTATTTTATTATGGCTCTCGCTATTTATATTGAGCAGATGGGACATTTTAATTTTCATGGCAGTAATGCTAGATTTTCATGTGGTTTTTCTGTGTTCTCTTTGCTCTTGAATAATAATGCCAACATTAATTTTTCTAGTTCACCTCCCAAAAGTCGACCTATACCTATTTTTAGAAGAGAATCATACAATTGTAAAATAAAAATTTTCTTGCATAACAATGAATATCACTTTCAAAGATATTTTGCACATGACATTGTAGAGGAGGCCTTGTGAGAATCAACATACACTTAAGTACAATCTCCTTATTCACTAATTCTGTATTTACAAATTTTCCTACTCACTAAAATTCATTTATGACCCAAAAAATCTATACCTGGGTGCTTTTGTAATCTCTTATTCGTGGAGCTCCAAAAGCGTGAGCTCTTCAACAGACCGCATTCCCAGGCAAGGTCAAACAAAGCCGCTCTCTTCGTTATTGTTTCTGCTCTTCTAGGATATATAAATATTCTTTGCATAGTCTGGTCAGTCTTGTTCCTGAACTTTTCTGATGCTTTCTGTTGGTGGTTCTGCTGTTTAAAATGTTCCCACAAACACAGTGCTGAAGTGCTCTCCGGTTTCCCATTATAGTAGAAAGCTTTGACGTGCCTTGTGGAGAAAAGAGCTGTGTGAGATAAACTGTGTTCAGGCGCAGTTTACACTACTGTTGGCCATGAGGCCAAGATAGTGAAGCAACAAGATGTAACAAAATCTTTAATATATATATGTAGCATATACATGCAATCAGTATGTGCATGTGTGTGTGTGTGTGTGTATAGATATATGGTGTATATACATACAATCAGACGTACAGGCACCAGATCCTGCATGTGCCCTGTGAGAAACACTGCGATATTCACTAATTGTGTGTCACGTAAGTTTTGTGGGACGTAATCAGTGAGAACGCCAAGCATCGACTGTCCTCTCCCACCCTGCAGCCACCCCCTTGTTCCTGCTCCTTTCCGCTTGCCGTTTCTCAGTGTGCAGACTCCTAGGACTGGGCAGTCCGGAGGTCTCTGTGCCCCATCACTGCTCCGTATGAGAATACCTACTCGGTGGCTCCTAGCACCATGCTTGGTCATATATTGCTGCTCCTTCTGCTTTTTGTTGTTCAGTAATTTATTTAAAAACTCTTCTGTGATGTCCTCTTTATTTTTCCTCATGGTTGTTGAGTTATACACCTATTCAGCTTGTGTATTTTCATGGGTTTGGTGGGGAGAGGGTGCGATCTTTTTTAATTTTCTCGGATTGGAAATTCCGGATGTACTTTTGAAAAAGATTTTCAGAAATTAAAACTAAGAAAATAAGGAATTATTTTGAAATATTTTACTTTTCAAGAAATGATGCCAAATCATGACAATTTTTATTTAGAAAGCACAGTATGTAACCTTTTGGCCAATTCTAAATTTATAGTTGAGAAAATTAAAGGCCCCTTTGGATCTAATCAACGTTATACCCTAACTCCCTTCAGCAATGTTCAGCACCTCTAATGCTGATAGTAGACAGAATTTGAAACTGACAAAATAAAGCTCCAGGTGTCAGAGTGGAGCATGGTTGTTATTTCCTAAGAGAAGTATCGGTAGAAATGGTTTACCACGGGTTACCTGATAGATAGCAGGGCAAATGAAGCCAGAAAGACATGGACGCATTGGAATAGTAGGAAAGAGAGATGAAGGAAAGGTTAGGGTGAGGTCAGAGAGACAGACAAGATCAGTAAATGCCTAAGGTGGAGAGAGGCAGAGGGAAGAAATTATGGTCAAAGAGGGAAGTAGCAGAAATCCCAACTCCCTGCTTGCTATACTTTTAAGTTGGCATGAAAGTTATTAAAATCTTCAAGGGATATTTTAACTTAAAAGTCAAAAGAATGAGTTTTAAAAAAAGAAATTTCTCACTTACTATTGTCATTTAATTGCTAAGGGAAAAGATAGGCATAACAATTCTGTTTGCATCTATTTTTTTCTCTTCCCTAGAGCATTATGCGGCATTGAGCTAATTATGTTTCCTTTGAAGTTTTAGAAATGTAATGCATTAAAATGTCTGCTCTTAGTGCTCCACCTCTCATTCAGAAGTTTAAAAGCTTGAAGAAAACCACTGCAGTTATGTGCAGCCGAGTAAGTCAGCCTGCTGTGACACGGGCAGACGGCTGTAGTCACAGTATGTTGGTAAGTGTCCTTGAAGTGAGCACTGGGGAAGCAAGAGGGCTCGTGTGGTTGGATTTAAGTGTAGATTAGAAAGAGATTTCAACAGGAATGATTTTTCACTGGTTGTTTTGTAAAATACATCCCTTCCAGAAAAAAATACAAAAATCCTACATAAATTAGGAGATACTGGCTAGAGATCATCAGTGTTTGGGTTTGATAAGAAATCTCAGTTCTTTGAAAATAAGGAGATTTATTATTTATATGCAATCAACATAATTTCCAATTTACATTCCCTTCTTCACCTTTTCAGGAAGGAATCTTAAGTTACCCAAGATGCTTTTGCTCCACAATAAGAAAATAGCAAAATCTCTTATTCCTTAATCCTACTTTAAGAAATAGTTTTCATTCTATTTTGCTGTATCCTTGGTTCATGAAAGAAAGAAGTTTAATCCTGTCAAACAACAGAAAGGCAAAGTTATTTACCTCCAATATGTAAGCAGCTTTTCAGATAGAAGCTTCTGGGAAGGTTTAGGAAACAACTGAATATAGCCAGACTGTAGAAAATTCCCAATCATCAAAAAACTACCCTTTGTATTCAAATTACTGTGACAGTAACTTAAGAGTTATGTAAATACTGTGTTTTTCCAAAAAATAATTATTTAGGAGACATTTAGGACTGTAGAGTTTCAAGGATTAATCTATTACAGTTGTATTTTTAAAGAAATTTATAAGGATAATGGTTCCCAAAAGGTACCCATTGCATGGAAGTCTCTAATAATAGCATATTAAAGATGCCCACTGCTAGACATTTTAAAATTTTTTCAAATTTTATTTCTATGAATACATGTTTGTAGTATATAATGATTACATATTTCATGGGGTGTTGGTACATGTACACGATGCATCTTAATTCTTTTCTTCCTCCTCTTCCCCTCAACTCCCTCCAACTCTTGGTACACTTCCTGTTTGTAAAAGCTCTATCTCCTTGTTTCCCATTGTAGTTAGCTCTTTAATTTATTTACACTTTGGCTTTCTCATATAAGAGAAATCATATGATATTTAAACTTGCATGTCTTGTTTATGTCATTTAAAATTATGGTTTCAAGATGTATCCATTTCCTAAATTTTGACATAGATGCTCAGAAGTTTACACACACACACACACACACACACACACACACACACACACACAGCCTCATTAACAAATGGTCCTGGAAAAACTGGCTACCCACATACAGAAGATCGAATCTAGACCCGTATATCTCACCAAGTACTAAATGAAAATCAAAATGGATCAAAGATCTAAATGTTAAAACAAAAATAATCCCCTGGAAAATAATAGATAAAATTCCTAAAGACATAGGGTATTACAGCTGTGTCTAGATATCTTCCCAAACCCTCGTGTGGTTATAGGTGGGACTTTTCAGAGGTGTCTAGATCTAGAGTGTGTGATGCTGGGATTAAGTGTGTGATGTTGGGATTAAGGGTGTTAGTCCCCCGAATGGTCTGGCATAGCTCTGTGTGTGGACGATGGGAAGACTCGTGCTGGGTGTGAGTGCTACCTGCCCTAAGGGTGTCTGGCCTGGATAGAATATAAGGGACAGAAAGAGGGCTGCTGTCATTGCTTGCTGCTTCTTCACTACTTCGCTGCTTTGCTGCCTTCTACCTGCCATTGACCGTTTCTCCTCTGCATGCCCCTCTGCCCTGCCACTCTGCTTGGAGCCAGCCAACTCTGAACTGAAACCTCTACAAATTGCGAGCCAAGCTAAGCCTTTCCTCCTTTAACATTGAGTGTTGGGTATTTTGTCTCAGCGTGGAGAAAAGTAACTAAGGCATGAACTTTCTGAAAAGAACCCTAATTGTCCAAGAAATAACATCAAGAATCAGCAAATGGGATTATATGAAGTTAAAATGCTTCTGCTATACGTTTAAAACCAAAACTTATATATATATATCATGAAAAATATATATATAGTATAAATTTATACATGTAGTGTAAATATATATACAGTATAAGTATATATATATTGTGTGTATATATATATATATCTCAATCAAATTTTAAATTTAAGATTTAAGAAATCTCCATATGGCCAGCATCCAGATCAAGAAACAACATAACCGGCACTCTCGGGTTTTGCACCCGTATACTCCCAGTATACCGTCCTCAAGGCATTCAGACTCCATACACAGTAAACTAATTGTGGTAGATTTCTAAGCTGTATCAGAATAGAATCATGCACTGTTCTACCTGGTCCTTTCTGCTCAGCATTATTTCTCTGAGATTTACCCATCATGAAACATACAATGTGTGATCATAAAATCCAGTGAATGATTACATTTTTTAAAAAAAATTATTACTATAAAAGCCACATTGCCATTAACCCCCTCAAAGCACTCCCCCCAGCTGCAAACACATTTACCCCGCTGCTTTTGCCACTTCTGAAGCAGTGCTGGGAACCCTCTTTCTCGAGCATCTTTAGTTGTACTGTTGTGGCTGACCCCATATCCTGAGCTGGTTTAAAACATTTACCTCTCATGATCATTTTGACTTTGTGAAAGAACCAGACGTCGCAAGGTGCCAGGTGTGTGAATAAGGAGAATAAGGACATGCCCATAATGTTTTGAGTTGACAGAAATTTTTGTAAACGTGTTTGAATCGATTCAGGATATTGAGGCAGCCATCACAGCTCAACAGAAAACACTCACGAAGAGGGCTTGTGGAACCGCTTCAGAAGTGGCAAGGATGATGGGAGAAGTGTGTTGGAAGTGAGGGGCAGTATTTTGAGCAGCAGTATGTCTTTTACTGTAATACTGTTTTTATAATCATACCTTGTATTAGAAGAATTAATTGACTCATTTTATTGTTTATTTTATAATATGAAGCAAATGATTTTAGAAGGAAATTAAAGATTATGTTAATTATCTGGGATAAGTATGGTGATTAATTGGAACAAGAATCTTCTCAGGATTCCATGATCACAAAAGTTAATGACCCTGTAGTAAAAGCTGTAACTCTCAGAGTATAGTAGTTATAGGGGACCAAGGAGCAACTAGTGGCCAGTCACCCAAAAAAAGTAAACTGCTTCATATGGATATAGGCTTTAGTCTACGGCCATACCACCCTGAACGCGCCCGATCTCGTCTGGATATAGGCTTTATAATTGAATTAAATTCTAAAGGACAAAAAAATAACTTTAACTGGATTTTAAAGAATCCTAACTACTCACAGGCACTGATTCATACCTGACTTAATTTACATTTTCTTCTAACACAGTTTTCAGTTATAATTGAACCACTCTCAAATCCAAGTTTTCACTTTTACCCAGAAAACTTTTGTTGAACTTGAACAGCATCTCTGTTACTAGTCAATATACAGCTGTGGAATTTCTTTTAATGAAAAATTCTCAAATTTATTTTACTTTTCATTTGACCAAAATTGCATAGGACAGATCTGGCTTCTTTTAATAAGACCGAAAGCTGCTCTGGGTTTGGCTTTTGTGATAAGAATTCTGTTTAACCCTCAGTAAGCTAAGCAAAGAAGAGCAGGCTGGGGATTTAGCTCAGTGATTAGAGTGCTTGCCTTGCAAGTACAAGGCCCTGAGTTCGATCCCCGGCACCACAAAAAAAAAAAAAAAAAAAAAAAAAAAAAAAGAAAGAATGCCCACTAAGCAAAGAAGAGCATCGTGATGGGTCCAAACTTCCGAGGAAGATGGACCTAGTCCACCACCCCTGTCACCACTGATATTGTAAAGAAGTTGCTATGAATTTCTCCTGATAGTCTGCAGGTAATTTTGACTTTGTAGAACTTACCATGTTAGTTTTCCTTTTCTTTGACGTTATTAAGTGTGTCCAACATTTTCATTGCACTCTATTTATTGAAAGAAACAAGAAAATACTTGAACATAAGTAAAGGTTGTTGTGTTAATCGAAATATAAAATCACTTTTGTTTCAACCTTTAAAACAACGAAATTGAAGTCCATTTATAATCCATTTTTCATACTTTATTCATTCAAACACTCTATTTATAGCTACTCTGTGAAAGTCAATTTAGGAAGACAATAATAAATGATATCTGGTTCTGTACCCTAAGGGATATAGACTAATAAGAAACAAAATAACCATAAAATGTGCAAAGTAATAAAACTATAAGAAAGGAAATCTTTAAATTACTACCAAAAAAATTGAGAATAAAAAAAACAGAGTTTCTATCTGAAATCTAAACAAATGGCCGAACATGATGGCATACGTCTGTAATCCCACAAGTTCGAGGCCCGCCTGGGTGTCATGGCTTGCACCTAGACGCTCCCCCAAAGCCTCACACAGCCACAGGTGCAGCTTTCGAGAGGTGACTGAATCTAGGGTGTGTAATGCTGGAATTAAGTATGCAATGCTGAAATTAAGGGTGCCCCACCCTGTGTGTGACTGCTCCCCACCCCAAGGGTGGGTAGTCTGGCGGGAATATAAGGGTTGGAAAGAGGTCTGCTGCAGTCACTTGTATAGAAAAAAAAAATCACAAAAGGGCTAGATTGAGTGAACCTAATGATAAATTTAAAGACCCAAATTTGGTGGTATTTGTCCGTTTGATTGACGACACCAGTCTTGGAAGATTAGAATGTGCCTGCACATACAGGTGTTCTCTGTAGTGTGTGAGCCACAGTTCCCCAGGATTTGCTGTAGTCTGAGTCAACAGCTCTTCCACACTGTGCCCCTCCTGGGTTCTCCCACTGTCAGTATCAACTTTTGAAAAAAAGAAAATGGTGAGTGCATGAATCCTGAGCGCCACAGAGATGTGTTTTTGCAAATAAATAAATTACAAATGTAATCTATATGTGGATTGCTAGTACATTTACTCAATACATAAATGGCAAACACAGGCTACAAGCACCATGACTTCCATCTCCAGGCCAAATGTAGAGCGCTGCACTCCGCCCTGCTGTTCCGGAAAGCCGTGGAGCTGGGCAAGCCCTGAGTCCAGACCCGTTCGCCAGCCTGGGTTAGTGTGACTCAGTTTCCTCAAGCTTGAGCAGTTCCTTAAATGCTTACTGACAAAATGGATACACTGGTACCTCGGCTGAGGGTCTTAATCTGCTTTATGATTTAGGGCAACATGGCTGCGTTTGTGTTTGTGTAGAGAAGGTGGCTGTGGTCGCGTTGGTAACCCGACGCGGAGTTTGCAAAGAGAAGCAAAGTTTGCCTGGCGCTTTTGTTTGTGAACCAAATTGTTGGTAAGCAAAAGTGCTCCAGAACCAAAGTATGACTGTATTTCAGATGTGTAGAGTACCAGATTATAAGGTGTTGCCACCCTGTGCGCTTTGTTGAACAATTCTCTCGTCTTCTATGTTACGATTCTATTCAGACTTTCTTTCACTATGGTACAAATAAATAAGCAGGAAAGCATCTGTCTAGATAGAGAAATTTTTAAAAATTCGTTTGATATTTCTAGTAAAATTTGTAAAAACCTGTAGAAGCATGAAGAATAGATGGTTCGGTTTGTAACTGTTGCCCAAAGCTAAAATTATATGCACATGCAGATCCACTAATTCAAAATACTAATTATTTTAAATAGGCATTTTATGTGATAGGGCAGTATTTCAGTTTTCAACCTAAATAATAGAGAGATTCCCCAAAGAATAATAATATTTATCTGAGAGTAGAATACTTTTGCATGGGACTATGGATACCATACTAAATAGTGTATTCAAAGACGCTGAGGCAAAGACAAGTTTTAAAAGACAAAAATGAGAAGGATTACAAATTTCAAAATGTTCTTTGGCCTCAGGGATGAAAACCGAAGTAATACTGTGATACTGCACCAGTTCGTGGTTGAAAGGATGTTTACTGGGCAAGTATCCTTGCAGAAAACTTGTTTGTGTGAGGTTGCTGTGGCTTTTGCACAGTGTTCTGGATCTGTCAGAATCTTTTGTAATGGTCACTATCAGGCAATAATGTGTGAGAATGCTTCCTTCATAACCTTCTGGCTTTTCTTAGACACAAACAATTCCATTTCGATCTGACAATGCTCAAAAAGTCCGTACTTCAATTTGGGTTTGAAACAGTGTGGCAGAAGGGCATCCTTTTATGAATGAAGAGGCTCTGGATAGAAACAATGGGATGGAAATTTATAAGGTGAAATGCAGTAGGATCGGACAAGGGACCGGGCTATCTGACTAGAGTTCCGGGATACAAAGGAAACACGGTCATAACAGATTAGCAGGTTTAAAAAAGTACTCCAAACATGAATGAGGAGACAGATTACAATGGGAGCTCGGAAGTGGAATCTGACTAGCTGCATATCCCTGAGGCCATGTGTCTTAAAAGTCGTTCACCTTTGTTTTCCTTTTGTAGAAAATAAAGTAAATCCTGAATCACAGAGTTATTTTAAGGTTGAATTTGAAAGTTGCTAGAAAAATACTTGCACTTACTAAGAATTTAACAAGCAAGTTCTACAGTGCTCCAGAACTTTGAGGAAGGATAAAGAAAACAATGCAGATGATGTTGTAATTAATATACTTAACAACTGTGTGTGTGAAATAGGGCATGCAACAGATACTGCATCCTATGTTGCAAGTCTGGGTTTCAAGGAAGTTAATTTTTGAAATCAGAGGCATAAAATGGTCGTTTGGAGATAATTTCATGCTGCACTTTTAGTCATAGATTTGCTAGTCTGCAGCGTATGGAATGACGCACCCGTTGGATTGGTGAACAGGAACAAATGGACTCAGAAGTTCAAGAGACAGTCATTGTATTTGTCAAGGAGGTGATCACTTGTGACTTTTGAAAAAAATATTTTCACTAAAATAATGTGATAAAAGAACAGATTGTAAGTAATAAATGGTTAGAATATAAAGGGAATATGACTAGACAGCTCTTTCATTTTTGGAAGGAGAAAGGTGGGCCAAATGTTATTGTATCTGGGGATCAAATCTACTGGAAAAGAAGGTATGTTCTAAAGCCAGGGGGTTGGGCAGAAAGGGAGAAACTGAAGATGCAAATGATGAAAAAAGAAGCTTCTAGAACAATTTTATAAATAGGTCATATTTGAATGGAGTGAGGCAGAAGAAAGGATGGAGAAAAATAGTAGAGAATTTTGTAAGTAGAAAGGAAGACTGAATTAGGACAGGATGCATTTATTATACAATTCATGTTCTAATTGTTTTCTGTAATTTGTGAGTAGATTATATGCAGAGCTGGGGGGGGAAATGAAGGGAAAAAAAGGACTTTTTGCACAGGAAGTGGACTAGCAGAAGTATAGACCACTGTGGGGACCGCATGTAGGCTGCAGAAGAGACACTGGGAAACAACTGATTTTCATCAAGAAACCTATTTTCTGTTGTAAGAGACTAAGAAGCTAGTACTCCTGAATAGTTTATGGAATTCTACCCTTTTGCAAGTAGTAGAGAATTCTTTAATGTGTGACTAAACTTAATACAACATTATTTCTTGATAATTTAGTCACAAGCATGATAGAAGTATGTCTTAGACCAAGTGGGACACCATCCAGCCACAACCATGTACATAGGTGGTGAAAGTCGACAGTGAGCCGAGATGCCGAAGAACCCAGACCCATCAGAAAGGGACACGCAGGGCTGGAATGAGGGATAGGTTGGACCAGAAGAATCCTAGGGTGGCTGGGATTCAGAGGAAGCCTCAGGCTGACTGCAGCTGATTTGGTAGGATCCTTAATTGTTCAGCATAAACAGAAAGGGAACCTAGGAGCAATTTAATGTAGTTGGTGAATTTAAAGGTAGAAAATGCAGAAAGAAGGCTTTGCAGATAAAGCGGCGTAAGTGGTAGAGAAGGTGACTAGAGGTCTGTGGGAGTGGAGAGACAAGAGAAAGTATGCATGACAATGTATTTTATACAAATAAATGTCAATTTGAAAAAGCAAGTTTATTAACTCAGACCCTAAGTCATACCATATAGGTTCATATCTTAAAAAGTATTCACTATTAAGCTGTGTTTCTTTTCATCATTTTTAAAAACTAAACACTATCAATGGCTAGTTGAAATTTAGTTGTTCCTTTTCAGTATTATTTCATCAAGTGTGTAATCAGATTATTACTCATCTTGAATTGATTAAAAACTTCATTTGGAAACATATCATTGAAAATCTGCTAAAATGAATTATCATTTAAACTTTAGTATATAAAATATTTTTAATTTTTTAATTCTGATTCTTGTTTTGTCATAACCTGAATATTTTTAGAGATCACTGATACTGACTTTTAGAATTATGGAGATGCTTCAATTTTTTAAAAGTTGCATAATGGATAATCTTAGCGAGAAGGAAAAATGACTAGAGGATGGTGGATTTGCAACTGAACTGAATAAATGGGACTGATCTCCAGCAGTATGCTTTGATAGAGTTGTATTCATTTCTCATGGTCAGCATCCTTTACGGTTGTAAGTGCCCCATTTTGGTTCATGGGTATCTGTTGTTTTTTTTTTTTTTTTACTTTTCTTTTTTTTAAATTTTTTAATTATTTTTACCAAGAACATGTATTGGTACATTGTATACATAATGTTCATAATCAACATGGTTATTTTGTACCTGTACATGATACATCTTGGTTTTCGCCCCTTCCTCCCTTTCCCCTCCCCTCCCTTCCATTCACCCACCCCTCCCTATTTGTAACAAGTGTAGCTACACTTTACCATTTTTTCCCCTTTCATCTTACTTTTCTTTTAACCTTCTTCATCCCCCTTTTCCCTATCTAGTTCTCTCTTTTGAATACTGTCTCTCTTTTTTTTTAAACAAAATATCTATTCTACCCCTTTGTCCTTATTTACACTTATGGTTTCTCATATCAGAGAAACAATTCGATGGGTACTAATAAGTGTCTGATTTATTTCACTTAATAGTATGTTCTCAAGGAACATCCATTTACATACAAATGACTCTAGTTTATCCTTTTTTATGGCGGTGTAGTACTCCATTGTGCAGAAAAACCACATCTTCTTTAGCCATTCATCAGTTGTTGGGCATTTAGGTTGTTTCCAAGACTGAGCTATTACAAATTGTGCTGCTATGAACATGGTTGTGCATATATCACTGTGATATGATGATTTTAATTCTTCTGGGAAGATACCCAGCAGAGGAATAGCTGGGTCAAATGGAACCTCTAGTTGTAGTTTTCTGAGGAATCTCCACACTGATTTCCACAGTGGTTGGACCAGTCTACATTCCCACCAACAGTGCAGGAGG
>PVJO010021011.1:0-19441 GCA_004026905.1 Hystrix cristata | reverse complement strand
CTGCTATTGGTTGATTTCTTGATAATAGCTATTCTTTCTGGAGTGAGATGGTATCTTAGTGTTGTTTTGATCTGCATCTCTCGAATGACCAATGATGTTGAACATTTTTTCATATATATTATTTGCCATTTTTATTTCTTCACCTGAGAAATGTTTATTCATTTCAGATGCCCATTTTTGGATAAGGTCTTTAAATTGGGGGGGGTTTGATCTTTCTGAGTTCTTTATATATTCTGGATGTTAGACCTTTGTCTGAGGGACAGCTGGCAAAAATTTTCTCCCAGTTTGTGATTTTTCGCCCTACTCTATCAGTAATTTCTTTTGCCGTGCGAAAGCCTCTTAATAGGATGTGGCCCCAAGCATCAATTCTTTGATTGTTTCCCGTGCAGCCTGAGTTTTATTCATAAATTTTTTTCCAACCTCTGTGTCTGGGTATCTGTTTTATAGTTTTTAAAATATTGTGAGCAACACTCCCAATCACACAAGTGCCCAGCAATCCAGAGTCATGCGACATACATCAAATGATCTAACTAGAGAATATTCTAACTCTACAAATATTTTGTATGATTCTGTTTCCATTCATCTTACTGCATAAGAATATGAAATGTCATCTTTAACATGCTCGAATTTATTGTTTGTTTTGGTTTGCTATTGGTAGCATCATGATTAACCTTTAGTTAAGCTAAATTCTCTCTAATTAGAGAATATTTCCCATGATTTTTTTTTTCTGAGTAAAAACATATCTTTTCAAATTATCAGCTTTAGGAAGGAATAAAGCCTTGCTTTTTTTGTATTTTGTTTAAACTTACATAACGAGTCTTGGAGTTTAAAGAAAGCATATTACTTGGATTAATACTTCATAAATAAACACAAATATGTTTACCTAGAACAAATTCTTTCAGCCTCAGCACTGTTGACAGTTTGATCAGGTAATTCTTTGTTGCAGGTAGATGTCCTGTACAGTACTCTGTGTTTGGTAGCGTCCGTGCCTCTACCCAGTAGATGCCAGCAGTCATCCAGCCTGTTTGTATTCATGCTTCAGGGTAGGAACATGGCAAAAACCAACAATCTCAAACAGTTCCTCTACATCACGACATCATGCGATAGATATCACTTATAAAATATAAAATTTTGCAGCACAAACTCTCCTTAAAAGTGGTTTAATGAGAGTTAGACACAACAGGGATAAGAAAGAGGATATTTGGACTAAAAAAGAGAGTTTGGTTGTACACACACATTCCAAGGGGCTGGTACAAGGGGAGACAGGGGGAGAAAGACATAGACACAGAGAGAAATGGAAAGAGTAGGTTAAAGAAGTATATTCTGACATGTAAGAATTCTGGAATGAGCCAGAATTGTTGGAATCCCAGTCACTCATGAAATTAACTCAGAGTGTGTATGGCAAGATCACTAGTTATGATGAATGTAAACTTTCAGAACAGAACCATAATTCTGATGCTGCTTTGAGAGGTCCGAAATGTCTGTGATCCTCACATTACACAAGACACAGGTAGCAGTGCTGAATCCTCCCTCCACTCCTGTGCTGCCCTGAGCAGGGCTATGAAGAGAAGTGAGACTGGAAATCTGGGTCCTGGAAAGGGACCTTGCCTGACTACCCGCCATAACAATGTAAGTCTGCAGTTGCTGGGCGTGTCTGAAATAAATGTGCAACATGCCCCAAACCCCATCTTGGTGAACAGGATTGAGCTCTGTGAACCTACAGACAAAACATTTCACAAACTTCTGGCAGAAGTGAAATCACAGAGATTGAGATTTTGATAAGCGTAACTTGTGCTTTACATTTCTGTAGCTATTTTGGTGTTGGGAACCCTGGGATATTAATTATCTAGCACCTTTCTGTCATTGTTCTTTTTCAAAATAAACTGATGGGTTTGAAAGCAAACAAAGATCACAAAATTAAACCCATCAACTTAGCATGCCAGCCTGCTTTATTCATTGAATTTATATGTTTTAAAAAAAAAACTTTGTGTTGGGCTTTGGGGATGTAGCTGACTGTAAGCACTTGCTTAGCGTGCACAAGATGCTGTATTCAATCCCAAGAATGAAAACCAAAAAAATGAAGCAAAACAAAACAAACAAACGCCTTATGTTTAAAATTCAGAAAAAAAGTACCATTAAAAAGTATAGAAATTTGATAACAAAAACAGCTTAACAACCTACTTAACAACATCACTTTTCTACATGTTTGAGTTTAACAGTCAAGTGAAACTAATTGCATTTCAAATTGTACTGCGTTTCCTGGTCCACCTGCCTGGGGGAGATACCCTGTTAAAGATGCTAACAGTAAAGGAGCTATTTCCCGCCTATCCCCACTAGCTACCTTTGGAACACTCGTATTCTCTAAATTATGAGAACAGAAAAAAAATTAATCAGTGCAGTGTCACGGGGTTTTTGAGACTCTCCTTTCCTTTCTCTCTTTCACAAGGGTCCTGGCATTGGAGCAGTTATGCTGGTGATCCAGCTGCTCTGCCTGTGTGTCAGAGACTGGAGCGTCTGTGGGAAAATTCACAGGTCACCCTCACGCTATGCCGTCGCCAATGTCATTGTCCACTTCCTGCTTCCCACAGCAAAACATCCCTTCCAGCTCAGCTGCACTCCCAAGCATCCCTACACTACACCTTACTCCATCGGTATTGCTCGAGCAGTTGTCAAAAGCAGCGGTATATTGTGCTCTCTTAGTGTCGTTTTTTTTTTTTTAATGAGTTTTTTAATTGCAGCTCCTTTGTCCACAGTGGTTAGCACGGAGACGTGGGAGCCTGGCAGGATGTACCTCAGATGAATGCCTCCACTCAGAACCTACACCAAATTTGGGGTATTCTGTTTCCCAGTAAGTATGCAGTGAGGTTGGAGGTTACAAATGACAGAAAATGAGTGGCTCTAACTAGGACATCTGGGTGTCAGTTCCAAAATGTTCAGATGGATTGTGTCACAATTAAGATCCTAAAACAAACAGACTTTTGTGTTCCTACCAGGACAGTTTTTTGGACATAATATGATCTAGGTGAGAAAGCTTACTCTAAGCTATGTTGGAGGTCCCAATACAAAACAAAATTGGCCCCAGAATGTTTAATGCAGTCTGAATGAAATAATCACATAGAATCTACTCTGAAAAAGAAGAATTCTGGTAATAACCAGAGAAGCAAAGAAAAGAATACAAAAAAACCCATCCCTTAAATTTTCGTATGACTAATGAGATTATTTGTCTAGCTTTGTTTAATGGACAGATGTCTTTGTGAGTTTTAAATCTTGCCAATCTGTTACCAGCATTGGCATTACTGTCGTTCTCCCGTAAGCTTCATGGGGTCAAATTCTTTCGTTTATTTAACTTTGTAATCTATACCATGCTTAACCCATTACATTTATCAATCTCTAAATAAATAGCAGTTTGTGAGGTGAAATGTTTCTCCAGGGATGATAGTAGTTTAGTTACTTGACTTTGAGGATTTCAGATATTGTATACCTGATTTCAATGAGAACTAAGCCATATGTATCCTGTTGCATCGTTTATCCCTTCCATCCTTCCACGAGAGTGTTTGCCTCACGTTGAATTCTATCTTCCAATTGACAAAATCTTAGATAACCCACAATTTCTCAAAATATAACTGAAAGGGAGAACTCCTCAATGACCCGTCCTCTCCCTAGACATCCTACTCTTGGTTATTTCTCAGCTAATTACTGTAATTTCTGTGAAGAGAGTAAATGAAACAACATTTTAAAATGTAATTTTATCCTCTTATTATTTTTATGTTCAGAGGAGATTAAAATAGCTAGTAAAACATGAGCATATTTATTTGTAATATTATTGTTTTAATTATCCAAGTAGAGAACTAACCAGTATCAAAATTAGCACATGTTGTAAGCTTGGAGACGTCCATTTCTCATCTCTGAAAAAGTAGATCATTGTTTATTTCTTTTTTCTACATGTGAAACCAGAATTATAATACTATAATCTAGAAGCAGCAGCTGGTTGCCTGGATAGGACCCCTTAAAACTGGCATTTCTCAGTACTGTTATATCCAGGATCTGATTTGGGCTGTTTGTTCTTTAGTTATTTGCACCCACCTCATTCCATAAGTAAGCAAACAAACAAAGAACAACCATAAATGACTGCAAAACAATGCCAGCAATAAAATATTATGAATATAATTTAAATGTCAGGACTAAGAAAAGGATAAATTAGAACATTAAATTTAAGGAGAAAAATTAGCATATTACAATATAAGTGAGGATATTACACTATTTCCTCGCAATAAAATGGCTAGCATATTGAAGTCAGGGGTGTTTTAAATTTCATATCCTCATTAGTATTTACAATAGTGCCTATATACAATTGGTGCTCAAGAAATACTCAATAGTTTAATTAATTTGTGCAAAAAGTGGAGTGCAAAGAAAATGATCGCCCGGTGAAAATATTTTCTTCATTATTGATGGGAATCTTGGCACGATTGCCAAGGTCTCGGGAACTGCCCCGCTCTCAGGTTGCTTCATTTGCAGGAGTGAACCCTTGAAAATCCTACAATCCCTCATGATGGCCAGAGTTAAGTTTGGGCCATCTCACAGTTCACAGCATGGTTACTAATTTCCAGATTTCTCCTTGAGCCTTTTTGGGGTGGAATTGGCTTAACGAGTATCTGTAGCAGAAATGAACTTCGGTCTGACATACGTTCACTAATTATTATTATTTCTTAATTCTCTTACAACATAAAAGATGAAAGGCTAAAATGCACTTCTAATTGCCATAGGGATCTTGTACCGGGAAGTCACCTCTTGATTAGCAGCTGTGCAGGCAGAGGGAGGGTGGGGTATGGAAATTTGGCTAAGAATTCACACGGAAAGTGCTCGATGTGCTTCGAAATAGCTCAATCAGTACTCAGCGTGCTGTGAAAGCGCTCAACTGGTGCTCAAGTTCCAGAATATTTAAATGAGTCCAACGCTTACTTCTTAAAAGTGCTCAATCGGGAGTGCTCAAGTTGTGGTGCCTATTAGTTGAATGCTAATTAACTTCTCCCTTCATATGGTTCACTTCTCTATTAGGCAGACAGACAGTCTTGCCATTCATATTTTCAGGTTGAACCTGGTCTTTGCATGAGAGAGATTCACATTTATTCCCGAAAAGGAGAGCTGCTCTGGATAGTTCGTTCTTTGTCCTCTGTCTGTCTGTCTCTCTCTCTCTCTCTCTCTCTCTCTCTCTCTCTCATGTTTAGATTATCCTTCTCACTATTTTTGAGCTGTATTGTCTTGTTCGAAGCTGTTTTGAGAAAACTAAAGTAGAAGAGCTTGCTGTGGCATTTGATCTGATATATTTTTATCTCTCAGACATGGATTTGGTTTTTCCCAAGCATCATTTCAATCATTTTGTTAACACTTCCCTTCAGGAATGGCTTTGAGCTTTAATTTGAGTTTAAGAAACTGTATGACTTTGTGGTGTGTTCCTTAATATCCACCTTCACCTTTGGTGAACTCATCAGTATCTAAACTTTTTAAATTGGAAAGATGAATTCCACAGCGTGCTACATAATAAACAAAAACTCCAATTAACTAATTTGCTTAAAATTGGACTTAAGCTATGTATTTTTAGGATGCACTTTGGGAAAAATATACTATACCTTTTTATTATCTCACCATTGCTATAAATTGAGATGAAGGTTTAAATGGATTTTTTTCCTGTAACAATTTCAAAATCTCTTCCATAGAAAGATGCTACACGCGTAGGTGTGTGAGTACATTACCTTACACATTCAAGTGAGGCCATACATTCCTTTTACACATGCATGTATTAAAAACTAACAAAAGCCACGGAGTATGTGCATTTATGTCGTAGTGAGATCATGACTTCCCACTCCACCTGGGTCTATTGTTCTATGTGTTTTTAATGTACTGAATAAAAACAGTCGTATCCTATTACTCCTGAATACAAATACAAAGTGTATTCCCAGGTGAAAGATGCCTTAGCAATATTTTCTTGTAAAAGAACACAAAGGCAAGCCAAAAGTTTACCTGTCAAAATCTGAACTGTTAAAGCCTTTATTTCATTTTAATCCTTGATCTTTTATGGTGATGTGACAAGTTGTTGCTCGAAATAAAGGTCAAGGAATTTTTAGGCAAATAGATAAAATTCTGTCTACTTCATACAACAACTGAAAGGGAAGAATGCAGAGTCTTCATTTCACAGTGAATAAAATGGCATTTTAATAGCATCTAGTGCAGGTTCAATGAATTAGTCTCCCAGCCAACTGTCATGAAATGAAAATGCTCTCTGTTACATACGTGTCATTGGAAAAGTCCTGTCAGCTTTCTGCAAGCCATAAGTAGGATGTCTAACTCTGCCGTGCTGACTTGGGTTCTCCAAACTTCTCATTATCTTTGGCTTCCATTTAGGACTACTGTACAGAAAGAATAAGTTAGTTATTCGGTAAATATTTGTCACATTGTAGTATATGGGAAAAAGCTATTAATCTCATTGGAAATTAATAAATTTGTATTAGAGATTTCTGTTGCAATCTGGATTTTGTTAATGTGAATTTGCATTGCGTAATGGGATTGTGCTTTTGGCTCCCATAATAGCAGCTTTCAGAATCTATAGTCCTTAGTCTGTCCTTGAATGGTGGTGAATTCACTGAGGTAATGTCCATGCCACCATGAAGTCTTTCTGGAGAAAATTTGCTAGATAAAACCACATTTTAAATTTTTTCTCTTTGAATTTATATTGGATTTCTATGATGTTCTCATAACAATGTCATGCCCAGTTTTGGCAGTATATTGAACATTATTTTTTAACCATTATGCTATTATTAAAAACTTACTATGAAAGCATTTTGAAGAAATTAAAATTTGACATTTTTAGCATTCTGGGATAATTTGTAACAATAATATCCAATTAAGAATATATTTTTTGTAGAACAAAATGAAGGAAGTCAGTTAGCAGGAAGGAAGTTTTCTTCACAATTTCTACCCAAGGCTGTAAGAAGCAGCACCGTGTTATTGCTTCACTGTAAAATAAAGATAGAAATGTATGCCCCGTTGCCCCTCACGGTTTGACATATTGAAACTGGCCTATTAAATTACCCTTTAAAGAGTTCCACCATATTCTCTGTCTCTGAAAATAGAAGCTAATTCAGCTTTTTTATTTTTATGATAGACAAATTTAATACCTAGAATGAGAGTTTACTATATAATCATGCATTCAAGAGATCTATTTACTTTAATAAACTAACAAGTTATTTTAAACAATTATAAACAATTATATTTACTTGATCTAGTCACATAATGTTGTACAAACAGATTCAATTCAATGACACATTAGTAAAATGTTCAGTGATGTCTTAAAACAACTGCTTTTCATATTCCTGAACATGAAATACGGCGTGTGTCACCTCCTGTGACCTATGTGGTGTCTGTTTGTAATTGGTTGTGACATTTGCAGAAACTGCCACTACTCAAAGATTCTATTTTCAAAACACTTATTATGGGGCTGACTTTGATACTGTTTTCAGAATTTGGTGGCCAACATTAAGAAACTATTGAGAAACCGTCAGTGTACGCCATTTGATAGCTCCTCAAAATAACATTTTTCACTTGTTAAATTTGTTCCAAATTAGAAATCCATAAGGTTGTATTAATATGCAAAAGAGTATTATGACCGTGTGTTTCCTCCACTGTATGATCTGCTCTCCAGTTGAAAATTAACGAAGCGTCTCTACTGGCCCTAAGATTTTCATCAATATGAGCAGATGTTGCTATTGTTTGTTTAGTTGGAGTATTTACTTTGAAAGATACCATCTGAGTTTGAAAATAAACTATGCCCTAGTCTTGCTTTTGTACAGTACTATCAGGAAAATATCTTGGCCTCTGTTCATTTTGCTAGTCAACCAGAAGAGTTACCACTCTAGGAGTTGAGTCTTAGACAGAAGTCATGCTTCAGTTTGGTTTTTATTTTTATTTCAAAGTCCAGTCAGTGCCAAGAAAAACGCATTATAAGGGACTCAAATGCCAATGCATTTGTAATGCTACTTTTTATAAACTATGTGGTATGCTAAAATTGTAGTAATTTTGTCTTTTTTTTTAATTAAACATATACTGAAAACAATCCGACACTGTTCACATCAATTACAAGTTAATTTAAACATCAAAATAACTCTGGAGGATAAGTACTATTACTATACCTATTTAATTGATGAAGAATTTATAAAGTCACACCCAGGCAGTCAGCCTCCATAGCCTGTGCCTGCACCTGCCACACTAGGCTGTACGAAACACATCAAGTCCCTTCGTTTTGTCCCGTGAATGCCAGCATCCTGGATGACTATGAAGAAGTTTTGCCTTAACAGTCAGACAGCAGACTTCCTAGTAGTCGTTCTTCTTTGACAGAAAATGCTCTAAGTTTCTGAAGGCTGTTCATCCAAAGCAGAGGGAGAGTCTCAGAAGTTAGCTAGATGTCGTGCCAATCCTAAATGCTAGGAAGATGAAAATCCTACACTGCACGTTTATTTCAACCTTAAAGTTTAAAACTTGTAATAAAAAAGAATCGTTTAAAAATCTTACCATGTGGTATAAATACTGCTTGCCATATCCTTGTTCATTATCTTACACAAGATTGAATAAATAACTTGAATAAATTATGTAGGAGTTTTATATGCCTGTTAAAATGCAAGAAAAATGGAATCCTGTAAGAAAAAGTGTGGAAGAATCAGTTATTGAGGCAAATTTATCTCTTTAAAGTTGCCTCATTATTCTGGAATCACCTATAACACTAAGTGAATAGGACTACATTAGATGTGTAAAATGATTCCTCACCTGAGCGAGACATTAGGGAGGTTAAAGGGCCGATGACCCCCCAAAAAGAGAACATTGCACAGGGCATAAGAACGAGGGAACTTTTTTTTTAATCACATCACCAAAAATGGTGAATAAATCTAAGTGATTATAAACTCTTACTTTCCTTCAAGAATATAGTAATAAAAGATACCCTAAGTATAAATACCTTATAGAGAAAATAAAAGATAATAAGAAACAGGGAGATAGATGTTTGGCAAATGGAAAAGGAACCAAGAGATGAAGGAGGAGGTATAGAGTGGAAGAAGTGAAAAGTATTAAAATGTGTTACACACATGTACCAACTCCTCACATTGAATGTAATCACTGTGTACTGCAAATAAGTACGAAGAAAAATTAAAAATTAGAAATAAATATAAAAATATTTTAAACAATACATTGATAAAACTTAAAGATATAACCTCTCTTGAGTAGTTTATAGTATAGGGATGTTGGTTTTGGTTTTCGGCTTTTGGGGTTTTTTGTTTTTCTTTTTTGGGGGGAGGTGCTGAGGACCAAACTCAGGGCCTTGTACTTGCTAGGCAGGCGCTGTACCACTGAGCTAAACCCCCCACCAGAATGTTAATTTTGACAGACAAAAATTAACACAGAACTGTTAAGTACATACAGAGAAAATAAATTTTAATTCCTTAAAATCTTGGACTGTGTAAGTTGTTTCAAATCTAAATGATGACATTTGTCTTATAAACATTATTTTTGCAGCCAGTTGATATTCGGACAAGGTCATGCTTAACTGCTGTGAGATTTCATCAGAGAATTAATGTCTTGCAGTTTGCTCAAATTAAGCAGATGGTCGCTACAAACTCCAGGCTGAGTTTCCCTTTGAACTTGCGGTGGGGGTTACCAAATGAAGAATACAATAAAATAAACTCTGAAAAATTGTAGAACTTTGTATAGGCACTCTGAGGAGTCCCAGGCAGGATGATGCCTTGCCCTTGAGAAATTTGCATTTTACATTAAGCACACTGCCAATTTATATGACCGTCATCTGAGGTGACAGAGCTACACCACGGGCGCAGTCATTTAAACCCGAAAGAAACTAACAGGATTGCTCTCATCATTCATACGAGTGATAAATAATGTCAGACCTATTTAGTGAAGCAAATCAAGGATCATCTGTACTTAGCATAAACAGACCTCATTTTTTAGTATTTAACAACTGTTAAATATAGAACAGACCAAAAGGATTTTGAAGCTAAACAATGAGTGTGGTTGCCACGTGCATATGAGGAACTGTGAGATTTCCATGTGGAAGAAAGATTACCCTGACCCTGCTTCATGGACAGGCAGAAGTCATAAGGTTCGTGGGCCGGAGACATGGCATAATGTCAGCATTCACCTTGATTCCGTATGCTCCCTCGTCGCACAGGGCAGTGTGGAGGATTCGGAAAGATACTACATGCATTGTGGGTTTATAACACAGCTAAGGAAGCCGTGCTTGAACAACACACATGTTTTATAGCAGGCTGTAGGAAAACCTGCTTGTTGTCCCAGAGAGAGAAGATTATCTTTATTATATTGACAATAAGAAAATTTGTCCTTCGCTAGAGACAGACTCTTCAAAGTTTGCTCTACAATCATCTTTAAAAAGATATTTGAAGCAGAAAGATGGTCAATGCCTTGCTCATAAGGCCTGTAGAAGTACAGGAGGATTGTTTCTGTCAGTGTGATATTCAGTTTCAACTTTTTTCATTTCTATACGAAAAAAAACTTAATTCACTTTGATTGACTTTAAAGGAAGAAAGGATATGCATTTGACTTAAAAGATAAATCATTGCTAATAAAATGTTGGTAGAATCAATGTATATTTTTACTCCTTTTGAGAATGCTTTCAAAATGTATTTTGTTACTAAAAATGATGGTAAAATCACTAGTTAGACTAGGTCTTAAGGACAAGCTACTTAGATCGATTTATTCTTCATTATAACTTAATATTTTCATCTTTTTCCTTTGTTAATTGAATGATACTTTGCACAAAAATCAAAGCATCCTGATGGCAGTACTAGATTTGAATAAGGTCTACTCGTGTAATTTAGGTTATCATCTTTCTATAGGAGGCCAAAATGGCATTGTAGGTGGAATTTGGAGGAAAAAGATTATCATGTTTCATGTGCGTGTAAATCCTATGTGCTTCTTTAGCCAAAGAGTTTGAATTTTGGTGGATGGAACAATGTGGTATGTGGATGTAGCTCAGTGGTAGAGCGCTTGGTTACCATGTGTGAGGCTTTGGGCTCAGTCTCCACGAGTACAAGAAGAAGATGATGGTGAAGAACAAGAAAAGAACAAGAGGAGGAGGAGGAGGGAAGAAGAAGGGAAAGGGAAAGGAAAGGAGAGAGAAAGGAGGATGCAGAAGAAGGAGGAGGGAAGAATAAAGGAGGTGTACTTTGGTATAGTCATTGTGTTGCGCTTTAGAAAAGTATATCAGCTCGCGATATACTTTTCTAAAAGTATAGAATATCACATTTACCATTAAACTCTACTACCTCATTTTGTGGCTGTTTTCAATTTTATAAGA
This sequence comes from Hystrix cristata, assembly GCA_004026905.1. Taxonomy (NCBI): domain Eukaryota; kingdom Metazoa; phylum Chordata; class Mammalia; order Rodentia; family Hystricidae; genus Hystrix; species Hystrix cristata. The sequence goes on along the minus strand of PVJO010021011.1, from coordinate 8,073 downwards.
CTTAAAATAAATACAAAAAAATTCCTAGGAACTCTTCTCAGGGGATTAGTCTAACATTTTGGACATACCTGTGTATATCTGTGAATAAAAAAATACATTTTGCTTATTTACATTTTATTTGCATTGCACATAAACTAGGTTCTAAACATAAATGATTTTGTTTAAAAAATTTTCTTGAAAGGATTTTAAGGATATTGGAACTTTCTGAGCTATTCACTCCAGGACAAATGAACAACCAAGGCCAAACATAATAATGTAATATATGTCTGTCTGTGCAAAATTAGCATGAATCCAGATCACAGAGGTCTTGGCAAAGCCCAGACTCCGAGGCTGCGCCCCAGTTTCTAAGTCAGTAGTACCAGAGAATTCACATCTAACACATTGCTTGGTGCTGCCCATCCTGCTGGTCCAGGGGCCACACTTGGAGAATCGCCGCTCAAAGAATGATGTAGTCCTGGTGGCTGGCAATCTGCCAATGCTTCAGAAATGTTTTATATGCATGCACATTCTGTCTTACAGTTATTTCTAATGTAAGAACTGAAGCTTAGAGAGGTAAACAAATTGCCCATGGTCACAAAATTGAAAGCTGCAAGAGTTAGTCTTTAAACCGATGCCTGTCTGGCCCCAGACCCTATGGTTCGAGAAGAGAGGAAGTATTCCCAAGAGGGAAAGTATGACACGGAGAGGAAAATTGACTACACAGTGCACGAAGGTAGAAAGGGTGCGCAAGAATCAGGCAAGCCGGGTGCAACTGTGGCTTCTAGGAAGGGTGCTAAGCAGCATCGTGTGTGGGAATTAGCACTTAGGGGTGACTCTGTCAGTTGTCCAGAGGTTGGCTGAAAGTCACAAAATGCGCAGAAGAAACCCATAAATGGCAAGAGGAAAAATAAACACCATAATCAGGTCTGACGATGGGGTTCTGTGGTTTTCATATGCAAAACTGCATGGCTTCTGTTTACTACCCCTGATCTTAGCCAAAGGGCTGAGAAACTATCGGCTGCTGTTTACTTAGAGTAAATAACAATATTTCTTCATCAGAATACTGGAAGCTGGAGTGGTGTACTCTCTGTGTTTTGCCCAGCGAGAGTCTAAACTGATACATTTGCTGGAGCACCTGTAAGAAGCCCCGTTAATCATCCGGTTGCGCGACAAGGTCAGAGGCAGAGTGTAAGGAGAAGTGGGATCTTTGTGAAAAAGCCTCACGATCTGATCCACGGGCCAGAACCGAACAATCAGACCTTCCGCTGCCTTTATTTTCCTTGACCTTCTTTCTGCTCCTTGAACACACCCCGCTTGTGTCCCAGCGTATGGACATTGCAGTAGCCGTTTCCTTGACCCAGAATGCTATTTGTTCGGCTCCGCAGGGCTGACTTCTTCTCACCATTCGGGTCTCCGGAGTTGCAAGCTCAGAGACCTGATCAACCGTGGTGCTTATCACTCCATGGTACACCTTATATTTTAGTTATTTATTTGTTGATCATCTTTTTCTGGCCAGTAGAATGAAAATTTTGTTTAGAGAATTTTTGCTTATTTCTTTTACTACTGTTGCTAGTATATCAAAATGTCTGACACATAGTAGCTATTCAGTAAAGTAAGTCATGGATGAGGAAAGAAAAGAGTTGTAAAAAGGAGGAATGCATAGGCATTGTACACTTGAACTCTGAAAAGGTCATTCACAAAGTTTTCACCTTTTAAATTTGCAGGGCATAGACTAGCCGCCCTCCTGGCCACACACTTCCCTTTGGTTGTCTTCTGTCTGTGATGAGCCAATGGGATGCAGTTAGGTAATAATGCACTCTTGGGCGCTTGCCTCCCTCTCCACTAGTTTCTCTCAGTGCACATAAAGAGGAAGTGCATCTGCACACACTTTGAAAACTACAGATTCCTCATTCAACCTCATTAATGAGATCGAACCACTGGAAAGACAATTCGGTTAGCTCTACAAGTAATATGAACTATGTAGGAGACACAAGACTAAATATTTTATTTCACTTTATTCTATTTTATTTATTTTTAAAAGAAACATGAAAAAGATTTATTGGAGGTAGATATAGGACCCACTCAAGAGCAGAGAGCAAGTGCTCAGAGGAATTAGGCACAATACAGTTGGGAACTGGGGATCGTTTAGGTGTTTTGGGTGGTAGAAATCCGTGGAATTCGGTAACGTATAGTCTTAGTCTTGCCTAGTGGGTGGGAGAGGATGGTCCACACATCGATAATTGTCCATTCACGTATTTTAATTCTACTTTTCCCCTCTGTCAGGAAAGTAAACTAAAGTCCAACAACTCTTTATATCCTTAAAATCAATTTGCAAACTAATTGTATTAATAAAGTCATAGTCGAACTAATAGTGTGACAAGCAGAGTTAACTCTGGCATTGTATTTGGATTTTCATTTGGTATCGAATTTAAACCAGGGGATTTGGAAATAAACAGAAAGTGTAATTCAGTTCTGATAAAAGCTGAGTCAGTGATGAAACCAGCCTCCCGTAAGCGCAAATGTAAACCCAGTCTTTGAAAAGTAGTACGCATGATACGTGGAGACGCTTTGCGGAATGAAAGCTTTTCATGTGTGATCTTCTTAAAGTGGGATTTATGCCCGAATTGAATGGAGCTCTGTGCATGAAGAGGGATAATGTATCCAAAGAGTTTTTCTAGATTCTCCTTGGGTGTGCATGTGCCTGGGGGGTGGGGCAGAGAAACAGAGACTGGCCATGAGATTGAGAAAAAGAACAACCCAAAAAAGAGCCACTCTCAATAGTGGAGTGTCGCTGACGGCAGCTTTAAAAAAATGTTGTACACTTACAAATATCATGCTATTTACGACATACATAGAATGTTTTGTTAAATGTCTTAGTTACTTTTCTTGTTCCTGGGACAAAATACCCAACACCCACAATTTGAAGAAGGAGAGATTTATTTCGGCTCACAATTCGCAGAGGTTTCAGCTGGAACCAAGGCAGGAGCGACATGACAGAGGAGCGTGGCAGAGGGAAAGCCCCTTCCCGGCATGGCAGCTGGGAAACAGAGAGCGAGCAAGGGAGGAGGGAGAGAAACTTGCCCGGGCCATTCCCAGGCGACCCACCTTCTCCAGCCCGGCTTTCTCTCTCAACATCACATTTAGCTATGCCCCACATAGGAGTGCATGAGGCTGTGGGGGCACACCTGCATCTAAACCATAACATTAAGCTTGCTCAGTTATATGGTTTTCACTGTGTAAAATAGAGATGATTAAATATGTTTCACTTGTGGCTTCTAACTCACTTCTTTGATCTCATTTTAAAACATTAATTGAATACCTACTATGCACTACTTGGTCTCCATGTTGTGAACACATAAATAGATTTAATTTCAAATTTCTTATCTAATTTGATAAAATGAAGAAAAGCTGGTTTTTTTGGATGCAGAATGATTGAAAGCCTAATGAGATTAAATACAAATGTATTCTCAAGGGTCTTTGTCATATTTCGTAGAGGTAGAATTTTATTACTAGAAAATCAGGTGACTTTCAAAAAGTACTTATGAAAGAATGGAGTTTTTTTTTCATTAACTTTGAATGCCAGTCTTGTGTTACAGATGAGAGTTTTAAGCAAAAGTGAGCAGAGCTTATGTGCATTTCTACCAACTCTTCAAGTGTCATCGGGGTGACAGGGAGTGGACTCTTGTAAACATACTTTGTATTTGCAGGAAGAAAATCTACAAGAGAGTTGTAGACTTACTGCGTACTCTTCTAGAAAAATAGCTTATAAGGTCGTGTAAAACATAAGAAAGCCTTCTGGTGTAGGGAAATATATAAATATATAATAATGTATAAATAAAGTACTCAGGGCAGAAACAACCTCACAACAATTCTTTGAGTTTCAAAGTTTCAGAAAAGAAATGAGATTTCTTTTGACTTTCACACTCATGATAAAAGAGAAAGAGCGCAACTAGAATTTCCGAGGCAGTGTTGTTGATCCCTTCTGGAGGTGCCGCTGTGGGGAGGTGTGGGAGGGGAAAGGGGACATTAAGACGGCCTGCTCCACGCTGTGAGCCATTAGCTCACGCTCGGGGCTCTGCTGCCAGCCGCGGAGTGGAGGGAGGTGGTCCTAGAGCAGGGAAACAAGGAGTAGAGGCGGATTTATTGCCTTCTCTATAGGAAGACCTCATTTCCATTCTACTCCAGTGCTCTTTTCGAAGACATTAGATAAGTTTCTTAACCCTTTCATATCTGTATTCTTTGTGAGCTAGAAAAATAGAAAGATATTTATATTGGCCTTGAAAAAATGTTTGAAAATGTTTTACTTTATGCCTAGAATTTGTAAGCTTCCTAAAGCCAGGAATCGGGGCTCTGGCGTTCTCTAAGGAGAGCGTTTATGAATTCAGCTCACAGCTGTCGGCGTTCATGTTCATCGTGCTTTGAAAATGGCAGCACGTGACATTTTCGTCTTGTAAGTGCTCAGCAGACCTGTTACCTGAATGCGTGAGTACTTGTTGTCTTTTGTTTGTGACAAATTTAAATAATAAGGAAGGATAGAAGCCCTGGTAGGCAACTTACCAAGCAGAGTAGGACAAGTTGAGGAGTCTAATGGTTTAGTGTCCAGACACAGCAACCGGAGTCCGTGATTTCAACTCCAGCTGACACTAACTTGTCCTGCGCTGCTGTGTGAGTTAAAGTCTCCTGAAGCGTTTCCAGTTTCACGATAGAACTCTGCTACAACTTCAAAAATTGCACATACGACAGTGGCAGTCTCACGTTAACCTCTTAAATATATATCTTGTACTGTACATCCTTGCTATTAGTCTTAGTGACAGAACATCATGGCTCATACATAGACAACCAAAATTAATAATAATACTGATAATAAGAGGATGAAAATGAAATAGACCGTGTGGGAAGGATTTGGAATTACTTATATGTAGCATTCAATTTACAATCCTGTTTCTCATTTATATGTTATTGATATAGGAAAAATATAACTCCCGACCTGTTAGATGTCAAATGCCCTGAGTTCGTGGTCTCACAACATTGAGGAATGAAGCCATGAACCGAAGGAGGAAGCTAAGAGAGTTTTATGGGAAGAATAGCTCCTGGATTCCCAGGAGGGCTCTTGGATGGGTGCCCGCCTCGGCTCTTTGTCGGGGGTAACTTATATAGCAAAGTCACAGCATGGGTACAACGTGGGACAATCTACAGTCAACCAATAGGATTTTAAGTAGAGCCGCCTAGCTAATGTTGATACACTGGGGAAATGAAATCCGTCGCAAGGGTACATGGGAAAAACAAAGGGATTCTTGGAAAGGGAGGGGAGCAGGGTCCAGATGTTCTGGTCCCCCACCTGTGTGTGAGGCCGATCTGGACCCACTGGACCTGATGGTGCTCATTACAGTATAATCTCAAGTTACTGTTTATCCCCAGGTCTGCCCATTGCTTTTCAATTTTGAGGCCTGGCTCTCTTCAGATTCACCTCCAGCCACAATTCTGATGCCTTTATTTTTCTGTGCCCAGTCCCCCTCTGGCAGTATATTAATTTTTATCCAATGTAGCTCTCTCTAATATTATGAGAATAAATTCTGCATACTCAGTTACAGCATATGAGTATCTCCAGGTTCAGCATACTTATTAAAGCAGGATTTTAGTAAAGATTGTTTAGAATGCATCCAGAGCATTGCGACAAGTGCTCTTATTCTTCTCTTGTGAACATGGATACGCAGGTGATTTTCTTTCGAGAGTATCTGTAGGTGTAAGTAATGCTACTTTTGATTCCGTTGCATTTTTAGAATGTGAGCTCCCCAAGGACAGGGAATAGTATCTGTTTTGTTCGTTGTTAATTACCAAGTGCCTAGTACGCTAAATTTGGTGGATATGCAGTAGATATTTGTGGACTAAAGCAATGAATGTGACAGCATTATGTACATTTAGATTGAATAGAATTTTGACACTGCTTGTATAAATTAATTCCATGCCATTCTGTGACAGAGAAAACTGCCGTTTTCTTCTGCTTGGGCAAATGGCATCATCAATTTATGTCTTGAAAAGAAACAGAGGAAAGCCACTCTTTTCAGTAACTCATTCTCTTAGCTGCAATTCTGTCCGGTCCTGAGAAAATCCTGATGGTTGCTGGCGCTTCTGGGCACCAGACCCTGCGTGGCATTCCCGAGCACACACTAGAACAGACACTGGATCAGCAAAGCAGACAAAATTCGGTCTTCATTTCCTCCCACAGGTACTAAGTAGCCACAGGGGAATGTGGGATAACAGAAATCCAAATATTGTCTTCTAAATCACAACAGAAATGTTCACCTCCAAAAAAAGCTTTGGTATCTACAGTCATAGTCTTCAGATATTGAAATTCTGTCAAGAGAAACATCAGTTAGATAATGTGTACTTCTGGGAGTAAAAAGCAGAACTGAGATTATAAATACCATTTCCGAGACACAAATTTCAATTCTGGGCTGGAAAAATATTTTGAAGAGCTGGAACTGCCCACAAGTTGAGTTAACTTATCTCAGTCAGTTAACATGGTAGATAACTACTAACAGCAAGTCAGCTTCATGGCCCCCATAATCCAATCATGTTCCAAAAGCCCCACCTGTGAGCACACAAGGCTCTTGGAGGATGTCTAGAAATAAACCACAGCTATGAGATTACAGATATTTTCACGCCAGGCTTAAATGTACAAAATAGAGTTAATAATTGCATAATTAATTGTGTCTTTTAGCATAGACATAACATGTAGGGTGTGAGTGAAAGAAAAGGTGGAGTCTGAGTATCTTTACAGATCTCCCATTATGTACTGTTTGGTTCAAACGGTGTCTGCTTATACATTCTCACTGTGTCCACTGCCTGGAAAGGCACCAAAGGGCGGTTTCGGTTTACAGTGCATTGTAAGCTCGGAGGAGAGGTCTTGGCAGCCAGAGCACCTGTTCTAGCCAGATCTGCAAGTAAAGACCTTTGACGTGCAGCCTCTTCCTTCCAGCTCTTTCTTGATGTTTTTCTTGCATCCACTGGCATTTGTACTCCTTCGTTTCTATTGGGGAAATTCCTGAAAATGCTGGTCTCTTTGTCCTGAAGTCTGGGCCTCTGTCTTTCTCAGAAGTTTCGCCTCATATTCCGGGACATACAGCAACTTCCAAATCCCCTGCTAGCAGCCCGGGACGCGGCCAGAAGTATTGCCTCCCATTCATCTCTACTTCTGTGAGATACATGAGGAGCTTTCCTAGAAGCTTGAATCCAGGGTCCACCAACCTGTGCAAGCGCCTCAAGGAATCAGAATCCCGTGCACTAACACACACAGGTGTTTCTGTCAGGTTCCCAGTGCCCTACCACCACTAAACCTCGGATTCCACCTCGCGGAGAGAAATAGGAAGACAATTAATTCGGATCTCACCTCCTGCAGTGGTCTCAGCCTTCATATCAGCAAGCAAGGCTGATTAATGAGCACTGCCTTCCCTACAGTGACACTTTCTGAGCAGGTCAGCCACACCTACTTCTTGGTAAGGACCACAAAAATGTACTCCAACAAAATTCCTCAAATACTGCAAACCACGGCTAGAACAAAATATTAGAACAACTATGATATGAAGCATTTTGTTTCATCATGTGAGCCATATAAAATACACTACTGAACAAAAATGAGGGAACATCTCCCTTTTCCTAATACACTTGAAAACCCTGGGTATTTTGAAATCAGCATGCCAGGGCATAACATTATTTGTGGAGTAAGAATAATTTTTTATCTCTTAAAATGACATTTTAATCTAGCAATCCCATGAAATGAATGTGTGCACTTCAGTACATAGGAAATAAAATGTAATTCTTCGAGTTTTGAAAGTGTTGATTTTAAATTTGGTAAAGTATGCATCGGGTTTTAATAGATACATGACAGCTCCACTTTAAGCAGACTTAGATACAATGCAAACTTTGGTTTTCGAGTGTTCTAGTTTCACTGGTAAAATGTACAGATGAATACTAATTCATTAATTAAAGGAACAACAGTTCAAAATTCATCTTATCCTTTGTTTCAGATCACAGCCCAAGAGTGAAAGTGTAGTAAAACTTTGATTTGTGAGCATAATTCATTGCAGAAACATG
>PVJO010021010.1:0-30895 GCA_004026905.1 Hystrix cristata | reverse complement strand
TTTGTAATAGCTAAGTCTTGGAAACAACCTAAATGCCCAACAACTGATGAATGGCTAAAGAAGATGTGGTTTTTCTACACAATGGAGTACTACACCGCCATAAAAAAGGATAAACTAGAGTCATTTGTATGTAAATGGATGTTCCTTGAGAATATACTATTAAGTGAAATAAATCAGACACTTATTAGTACACATCGAATTGTTTCTCTGATATGAGAAACCATAAATGTAAATAAGGACAAAGGGGTAGAATAGATATGAATAGATATTATGTTTAAAAAAAAAGAGATAGTATTCAAAAGAGAGGAGAACTAGATAGGGAAAAGGGGGATAAAGAAGAAGGTTAAAAGAAAAGTAAGATGAAAGGGGAAAAAATGGTAAAGTGTAACTACACTTGTTGCAAATAGGGAGGGGTGGGTTAATGGAAGAGCAGGGAGGGGAAGGGGGGAACAGGGGGGAAACCAAGATGTATCATGTACAGGTACAAAATAACCACAATGATTATGATCATTATGTATACAGTGTACCATTACATGTTCTTGGTAAAAATAAAAAATTAAAAAAAAAATAAAGCCTCAAATAAGCTGCTAAAGTTTTCTTTTCTCTCTCTCTCTTTTTTTTTTTTTTTTTAGTAGGGAGGCCTCAGAGGTGTTGTGGGAAGGAGCTCTCCGGTGACCCCAGGGACACTGCGTGACCAAGCCAGGTAGCTGTGGGGCCTGCTGCTTCCCCACAGAGGGCACGGGCTTGGTGCCTCTTAGCTTCAAGCTCCGTGGATTTCCATTTTGAGTTCTCTTACTTGATTTGAACAATTCTTGGACTGTGGACTAGGTTCTGGATGGGATCCATTAAGAAAATGGCCTGGAAGAGAGTGAGGCCCAGAGTTGGTGAGGCCACTGGAAGATCGGAAATCGTGGCTCATCTGGGTCCAGAGAGCCCCGAACTCCTCCATCGGGAGCTGGAGCCAGCTTCACATATGAGAGGCATGCACAGGGCCTGTGTGCTCAGACACGAGATGGCCCCCTGAAGGAAACGTGGAGCAGCAATGATCAACATGAGGAAGCTGCCCACAAGAGGCAAACACACATCTTAACAGCTACGCAAGCTACGGGGACCAAGAGGACCTCCTCATATCTGTCTGAAACCCTTGAGCCACCACTCCGCCACACCAGTGCCCCAGCCAGCGTTGAAGAGTCCACACCGACACCACCATGTGATGGCCCTTCGGCCAGGGCTGTGCCCCCGAGAGGAAGCGCCCAAGGGCCCAAAGTCAGGACAATAGCCACTCAGTCCTTCGGAAGGAGAGTGTGGTGGGCATTTCAAACCAAGTCCCAAGGTCTGTGTGTCCAAACTTGCCCAAATGACACAGGGACCATTTTCAGGGAAAAAAAAAAAAAAAAAACCTCCCCAGAGTACCTGGTCTGCTCTCAGTCTTGATAACAATGAGACAGCCTGAGTGCACACCCAGATGAGACATAGCCACACGAGGACAAGTGCTGAGTCTTCCCCCACCCGGCCACCAGCCACGAGGAAGCCAATTGGCCTGAGAAACTCTGCTCCTGCTGAATTAGTTCCCAAAATATGCCATGGTGGCATTTGGACTATTTTTCATTGGTCGTTTGCTTTCGTAGGAGAAATTTACACCTGCAAGGGAAGTCTCCCTTGTGGATTCCTCTCTCTGCCCTGGGAAGAGGCGGGAGCCCCTAGACACTCCTGCAGTGTGGAGCTGGCTAGCGCTCACACGCAGAGCTTCCCCATGGAGGAAGGGGCCTTTCCCCGGCAGCTTGCTTTACTGGGCTTTTCCTGCACCCTCGCTCTGGCCGTGGGCGAATCCTGGTGCTTAAATCTGCAGCCCTGTGAATATCAGATGTGAATTTTCTCCTGTCTTCTCTGTGACCTAATGCTCTCCATTTATCAAACAAGTTTGGGAGATTGTGGCTCATCAGAAGAGGAGAATATAGTGAGTTAATATTTGGAAACTGGGCAAATTAAAAAATCTGAAAAGCATTTTCCATAAGTATCAGTAAAATGCCTTAACAGTCTATATGGGAAATCTTGCTGCACTGGCCAGAAATACAATTTGGCTCCAGATTTTCTTTAATAAATCAATGAGCTCTGTTATCGCATCAATCACAGGGCTTATATTTTTAGCTGAAAGCCGTAAGAGCTGTTTCTATATACGTGTTTATGTGTTTCTGCATGTTTTTCCTACCTCCAGATGTGAAAGTTAAATGGTGAAAGAGTTCTACTTGATTTAAAGAAATACAAACATTTATACAAATTATCCCTCAAACTCTTAGAGATAGAAAATCTAAAATGTTTTTGAAGCTCGCATGAACTGGAATAATTTTTAGTGAATAAGAGCTAGCTAAAGTTGGATTAAAACAGGCCCAAATTTTTAGCATCAAATATAATACAGATGCATAGACTTCTACAAAGTTTCCATCAAGAAAAATACTTTAAGATGATAGTAGCTCCTTAATGTTTTATCCGCCCTTGTGAGCAGTCCAAGTATAATTGTTGAAAATAAGTGAGTTAAACAGACCCTGGTAATGTACTTTCCTACACGGAAGGCGTGTGACAGACACCACACGATTTTCACATATTAGGAAAGAACAGTTAAGACCGAGCAAAATCCATCTAACAATGAAAGGCCTAGAGACTCCCCTTCCCCAACTCCAGGAAAAGGACTTGAGATCCACGCGCCTCCCTACTGCTGCTTGTTAGGGGCTAAAGCAGTTGGGTCGTTAGAACGTGTGTCCTGTGCCCAGAAAGGCTGTGTGACAAGAAATTGAGGTCGCTAGAGACGACGATCCGTGGCTCTGCTAGCCTGCAGCAAGTGCTCACAAGTTCAGGTTACTACGGGCTCCCAACTCTGACGAGCGCATGTAGCTAAAACTGCTGGCCGTGAAAATGGGAACAGCCTCATACACACGCCTACAGGGAAGCGCGAGAGTTAAGGGCAGATACACGAACACACGGTTTATTGAAAGAAAAGGTGCAACTTTTGTCCTGGCAGAATGAAAGAACAGTATATGGCAAACACCGAGCGCATATAAGAAAGTTGTAGAAGATTCAAGGAAGAGGAATTTTTGGAAAGGAATTTTATGTATAATCTGGTAAGATTTGAAGGGAATTAATTTTTTCTGAAAATTGATTTAATAATGTTTGAATATTGGAATGATCTCAGAAAGAAATTGTGAAATGTTCATCTTTACCTTTTAGATGGTTGGCTAGAAATTAAAGAGCTATGTTTTATAAAGATAAATTCCTGTGCTTCAATATTTTCATTAGAACTTTTATTACAAAATGGAATTCTTTATTGAAAGAGCCAAGGTTTTCCCTACTAAGTAATTTTTTATATCTGCCTTTGAGGTCTTTTAATTATCACTGTAGTTAGTGCATACATACAGTAAGTCCCCAACTTACAAATGTTCAAGTTACAAACTTTCATGGGTGTACACTACTAAGACTCATTGTCAGCTTAGAAATCACTCCTACCAAACAATTCTTCCAGAATGGGATTTGTGAGTTGAGGACTTACTGTATTATTTCAAAATCAAATTCTAACTTAAAACCTTTTGACCTCAATCTCATTTTTAAAACTTCCAAATGGGATCCTGGGATAGCTCAAAAACTATGTTCCCTCTCTTTATAAAAAGCCACATATTAAACTTCTCGGGCATATTTGACATGCTAAGTTACATGGGAGGGTGTGTCAAATAAGTGAGACTAAACCTAAAGTGATATTTTGTGGGTATGTTAACACGTGCATCATAAATGAACAAATTTCCTAGAACTCTGATAGACCTACTATGATGCTATCAATCAATCATGATTCTGGCTATTATCCTAAAATAGTGTATATCACAGAAATAACAAAATGTCCTCAACAATTACTTTATAATGAACTCTCATCAGATCTTTAACCATAACCATGGTTAATTTTGTCACCCACAGTCAGTAATTGTTTTCTTCAGGCAATTTCCTGAACGCTAATTCAAGCAACCATAAATTTAAATGCATTTCTTCCTTGAAAAGATTCTTGGAAAAGACTCTATAGCACTGGGCTGGGTAAGAGTTCTCAAAACTCAAATGAAGAAAAAGATCGTGTCATGTCCTAGATACTTTCTCATGCAGGAACATAGTAACCTCCAACTTAGAGGAGAGGCGGGGCATATTCACAGGCCAAGGTCAGCCGGCTGCAAGGCAGAAGCCGTGTGCTGGAAGGACCTGCCCTTTGGAGAGCTGCCCACATCCCAGCAGCAAGGAAGCAGCAGAACAGAGGACCCGAGGAGGGGGGTCAGCCTTCGGGTGCGGACACCCCACCCACTGCTAGCCAGCCCCACCTCCTAGCAGCAAGTCAGCTGCAGCCCTTGAGACTCACCCACGTTCCTAGACCCCACCTATAAGCACAGGAGGCCTTGGGGGACATTCTAGGCCTAAACCACAGTTGTTCACAAAACTACGAACTCCAAATTAAACAGAATCAGCATGAACTGATGACCGAGGAAATGCAGATTTTTGTGTTCAGCCAGCCTAGGTACTGAAACTGTAAAGGTATTCAAATTTTAATAAAGTCCATAAGATTTGCCCAATCAGATATCCTAAAACTTGTTTGTAAAAACTGCACTAAGTGGTATTTAAATGGACGGAAATTTACTGATCGGCACAGACTTGCAGAGGGCCTGAGTAGCTGCCCCATCCTTCCCGAGTCCTTAAAAGCTGGACACTACATGACTCATTGTGGAACAAATAAAATGATACAGATTATGGAGATATTGTTAGTGTGGTGACTGAACTAAAATTGCTGATACGCTTTGTAACCAATGCTTAGTTTCTCAACAATCCTGGCAAGACAATACAAAGCTCCCACAGCACATTTCTACATCTAACACAGATGGATTTCATTCAATAGGATACCAAGATGATCTTTAGATGTTCTCTGGTTGGATGAAAATTTCTGACGCATCACAGCTGGTGCTATAACAGTAGGTAAAATATGTTCTTATGGGGTGTTCCCAAAACATCTCCAAAAACAAAGGCACTAATGTCACAGGACAAGTTACAAGACAATTAGATACGGTATTAAAAACACCACGGCATAATCTTTGTCTCTATGAACCACCACCTGGGAAGGCTGGAAGGCCAAATGGCATTTAAACCTGAAGGCGGTGATGCTAATTCAACCAACTAGATTGCTTCAGCCAAAGAGTTACGATTGGCTGCAAGATGTCAGATCCACCTTTGCTGGAAAATGCAAGCTAAGCCCTTATATTTACTCGGCAAAAGAAAACACAAATTATCAAACACATAGGAATGAAACAATACATGCGCTCACTTTGGCAGCACATGTACTAAAATCGAAGCTAAATGATACACTTCTGAATGATCAGTGGGTTATTGGTAATTACATAATATTTATGGATATTTACATTCTCCTAATAGAACTTCATGTATCTCTTGTGCTTATAAACTCTTATATGAGTGAATACTGCCCGCTGTCAACACATTATTCCAAGTGCATTTTACCCAGTTAAAGAAGAAATTGAGGACAAGGAGATCTTTTGCCGTCTAGAACTGGAGAGGACACGGAACATGAAAGTCCGTGAATGCTTTAGGTGGAATGCTACTTCCTTGGCTTGGCCTATCTGAGGTCACGAAGGTGTGTGATAGCTGAGCCCTCTTGCTGCCTGTGGATAGATACGTCATGGTAGCAACTCACTTGCAGAAGTCAGCCTGCGTGCTACCTGGTTAACACAGGTAGATTCCTCTTTTGGTTTGTATTTTGATTTTTGTGATTTTAATCAGTCTGTAGTCCTTAGGGAGCACTCCTCAGTCTCTGGCACTGCTTGGACAGTGGCAATAGTAGTCTTCCTGTATCCTTTCAACAGATTGCAGTGTTTTATATGTAGCCATCCACTATGCATCGAATGTTCTCTGTCCAAGTAGGCCAACAAAAACATGAAGAGCACATAAAACATTCAACCAGCCTGATCCGTGACTTGTGGATTCCATACTAAGACCAAATAAGTGCATCACAAGAGAGCAGTATCAGTGCCCAAGCGTCACATGGGTCCATCTCTCGAGACTGAGAAGCTGACGGTGGGATGAGTGAACGGTGGTGATTAGACTGAGGCTTCTCCATCCTTTGAGTGACTACACAGTGAATCAGAACCTAACTTAGAACAAAAACACACAGAATCGTAGCTTAGCAGTGTAACAGCCACGTTTTGGCCAGTCGGAGACAGCCAACCTGCTGTGCCATCTTCCAATAGGGCAAACTGCCGCACTCAGAGAAGGCCGATGTTTATCTGTCGCCAAGCAGACAACTTGTCTAATCTGCTTCTGGTTCTGCTTGTGGAGCAGAATGCTGCTCAGTTTGTGAGTTCTGCTTCACTCATCTGCACTCTGCTAAATTAATTTGTCTAAAGTTTTGGGTTTTTGATGGGAAGACTTAAATGGGACATTCTGACTATCTTCAAATATTCAAACTTTTCTTTGATACAGAAGTTGGCTGCACATAGGAAAGTTGTAAAGTGTAATCATAGCAGCAACGAGAACTTTGCAGGAGACACATCTCAGCCTGTCATTGGCGAACAAACGGAATGATCTAAAAATGAAACCGGGTACTCTGTTTGGTAGCAAATACCCTATCAAGAGCTTCCTGAAATCTCAGATAATCATCTTGCAAAAATGTGGATTAACTGGGTACTTTAAATACTGTTTCAAGATATCCTCACAGAATTAAGGAGAGTTAGACGTGTATAGCGTCACATATAAAGGGGGTACACTAATGCATTCAGAAAATAGTAACTGTCAGGTCCCAGTCATTATTCTAGGACCACGTGTTATAGCAAATCCATGCCATTGAAAATGGTGTTTTAAACATAAGTAAATACCTTACAGAGCAAGCTAGAAAAGTATACACACTCAAGAGGAAAGTGAAGCCAGGAAATGAGGCAAGGAGTGCACAAAGCTTTGAAACTGTGGACCCTGAGCGTGTGGAGGTGGCTGGGGTCAAGTGAAGGGCCGACTGTCTGGAGGAGCCTTGCTCAGAGGGCCAGCTGGGGCCGCAGAGTCCTAAGGTCTGCTGCCTGCTCACCGAGGCCTTGCCCTGGCCCCCGTGAGCAGGCAGCAGACCTGCAGGGTGAAGTCCAGAGGAGAGCAGCCGGGGGGGACAGAGAGGAGCCAGGTGCTGGCTGACTTGAGGCCTTCTTAGTCCTGGGTGAAGATTTGCTTTTCCTCCAAGCAGGCTGGGGGCTGAGGGGCCCGGGAGGGTTTGGCCAGGAGTGACGTCACAGGGCTCACACTGTTATTGTGTGTTTGCAGAGAATCCAGCACAGGAAGAGCAAGTCCAGAAGAGAGAGGATGGCAGTTTGCACCATGTTGGAGACGAGTTCTGAGAAGGGGTCAGAAGCTGTGTTTGTTTTGAAAAATCTGCCGCCAGGTTAAAGTGAGCGTGAAGGAAAGACTGGAGCTGATGAGGTGGGGTTTGGGCCCGAGTGGTGGAGAGGCTGACATGGCATAAACTGTGGTGGAGAAGGCTATGTGGGCTTGGGTGGAACTGAACACAGATCAGTTCTACAAGAATTACACACTGAATCATCCTAATACTCTAATGTTATGATCCCAATTTACAGATGCAGAAAACAAAATAAGGAGAAGCGTATGACTTAGTGAAGCACCAGATAACGCAGGCTTCAACAACACACTGAGTTGTGAAATCTATAGGAAAAACCATGGGTAGAGAATAAAGACTGAGCCCGATTGCGAACGTAGATTCCTGTCTCTCACTGGTTATTACTGAGGATAAAGCCATTTAAGGAGATTTGCCTTTGGTTAGCTAACTGTTGAAATTTAAACACCGATTTTTCTAATGTGGAGTCGGCTGCATCTCATTTCAATGCAGCACACACACAGACCAGCGTGAGGGCAGCGAGCCACTCTGCAATCCTAGAATGGCAGGTATCTGTTGTCCTGCATTTGTCACAACCCGCAGTGCCAGGAGTGAGCCTGCTGTCAACAGTAGGTGTCAGAAGGCTGTCACCTGTCACACGCCTGTAATTTCCACCCCGACACCTGGCAGCCACTTATTTTCTTAGTGTCTTCATGATGCGGCCTTGTCCAGAATGTCACAGTTAGATCATACAGCGTGTAGCTTTCAGGCTGCCCTCTTTCGTGTATTAATGTGAATTAAAATTTCTTCTATGTCATTTCATGGCTGGACAGCTCATTTCTTGCAGCACTAAGTAATATTCCAGTCTCTGGATGTGTGCGTTGCTGTGTATTTATGCATTTACTTGCTGAAGGGCGATCTTGCTCGTGTTCCTGCTTGGCAGTTATGAGGAATCTGTTGTGAACACCTCTGTGTGGGTTTTGTGTGGGCGTTTTCACTCCCTCAGGTGAGACCCTCAGAGCCTGACTGCCGGGCGAGCAGCGACAGTGCGATGCTGCTCTACGAGCCCACCCGGCTGTCTCTCAGAGCGGCCACACTGTCTTGCACCCGGCAGCGTAGCTCCTGTCGCTCGCATCGTCTCCTGCGCCGGTGGCTCTGGGATCGCAGAGCTTTGGCCTTTCTCATGGTTGTGTAATGATACGTCTTTTTAAATTTGACTGTCGTATCATTTTGAAAGTCTTTTCATACTCTCGCTACCTGTAGATCTTCCTCAGTGAGCTGTGAATTCAAGTATTTTTCCTCATTTTTAAATGAATTTTAAGGAATAGTTACGTATTTTCAATAGCAAAATAAATAAAGCAAGCATGGAGGAGTCTTACCCCCATTTAAATGATTTTAATTTTGCGATTTTAATTTTTAAATTCTGGCCATCAACTTTCGTCATGAGAAAGGACTGTAAAATTATATCCTTAGCCTTCCTCTCTTTTATGAATATTAAAGACAATCGGAAAGTCCAGCAAAGTCTAAAAGAATACAGCCAGGAAGGAATGTTAGCAAGATGACAGAATGGAACCTTCTAGCCCTCATCCTCACAGAAACATCAATTTGAGAACGATCCTATTTGGACATGATAATACCTCCCAAGAGTTAGGAGCCCCAGAGCATCAGAGAGATGGGAGCAGAGCGCTGAGGAGGAGAGACAGCTGCTATCACCTTCTGTGGGTCGAGGAGAGAGCCCTTTACACCAGACTTCGCCTCTGGTTCCAAAGCCAGGCACCCCCACCCCGAGCCTTCAGGGCCTTGGCAGTGTCAGACCTGCCTGGTCCATTTGCGATCTACCCACATCCAGGCCAGCCCAGTACCCCTAGATCTGGGGAACCCAGCATGGGGTGCCAGCCCGGGAGCCAGTTCCTGCTCATACCCACACAGTCCATGTGGAAAGGATGGTGCCCGCAGAATACAGGAACCAGCTTTGCCCAGAGTCAGGTCTACCACACGGCCCAAACTTCCAGAGCCTGCGGACGCTCGGTCTAAACCTGCCCAGGGCCAAGCCCATTGCTGGGTCTCCATGTTCCAGCAGACCATGAGCCAAGCCGCCCAAGTGGATCCCAGCACGAAGCTGGCCCTTGGGGCTCAAGGCGTGAAGCCAGCACCCATGACGCCAGGTGTCTGACCAGCCAAGGTAGATCCACTCTCATGCCCGAGTTAGCACCAGACCTCCCCGGCCTCCAGGGCACTCCTGTTCATGCCTACCCCATACCAGCGTCTAGGATCACCCTGGGAGACCCAGGTTAGAGGACTAAGCCCCCAGTACTACCTCTGCAGGCCCAGGCCCAGCCCAGCCTCCGTGGTCTCAGGCGTCAGGCCTCTTCTAGCTCCCAGCTGACCCTGCAAGCTCGGGATCCAGGATGCCCTCCGGGTGTCGGCCTCGGTCTCAGGCTTCCCCTGCGGAGTCACTGTAGCCCAATCCTGTGACCAAATACACAGCTGCAGCCCACAGATCCAAGACCCTGTGCACCCCACATGCAACCCAGACCCGAGCCTGTCCCTGGGAGGAGGGTGGGGCAGGCGCCTTTCTGGAATCTCTCTGAAGGCTTCAGCCAAAAGGCTTCCCAGACACAGCCTGCTCCTAAGACCAGACCAGGACTTCATCTGCGCAGGTAGAAACACAGTCAGATGGTGGAGAGCAATCAGCAAAGGCATCAAGACCAGAAGAACCATTAAGAACCAACGACTAACCCTAGAGCCAGGGAGACAGACAAAATGTCTCTGCAAGGGATTTGCCATGAGGAAGCTTGGCGAACTTCAGTAAGATATAGAGAAAATTTCAAAGAGATCAAGAAAAGAAAAATGACTGATAAAAGAAATTGAACAGAGGTTGAAATTGATATTAAAAAACAGGCAGAAATGCTGCAGCTGAATCTATGGTGCATGAACGGAGGGTGCTGTACAGAGCGTCGGCAGCAGAGAGGATTGAGAGCAGAAAGAATCTGTGACCTCTGAGACCAGTCGGTGACAACATGCAGCCAGACGAGAAGAACGGCGGACTGACAAGAAGAAAGAGCAGATACTTGAATTTTGTTGTTTGAGAAGGAGAAGAGAGACAAAGGGACAAAAAATTTTGTTAAAAATAGTAGTAGAAAATTTCCCAATCTGGGAAAAGATAGAACTATCCCAGTACACAAAGGTCAAAGGTCTGTTTCCATCCAAACAAAAGATGTACAAAGATACAATCAGACAAAGATGAAAATGAAAATTTGCAAAACACCAGAGCAAAGAAAGCAGTCACATGCCTAGGAGTGTAGCAAGGCCAGCAGCTGGGTCCTCAGCAAAGCCAGGAAGCAAGTCAGCACAGAGTGGGAGACAGTCAGAGTGGAAAATGGCAGAAGCAGCTGCCAACCGAGAATAAGACCCTGGCAAAGTCGTGCTCTGGAAATAACGGAGGTAAACACTCTTCCAGATAAACTAAAGTGGGGGGGATTCCACTACACCCATCTTGGAAGAAATGCTGAAGGGAAGTTTCGGAGTTGAAAGAAAGACCCACTATGGTTTGACCAGTTCGTTTCCCAAGGGTTCAAGGGTAAGAAACTTGGTCTCCACTTTGGGGTGGTAGAAGTGGGGCACAGCACGTTGGGAGGTTTAGAGGTCCCTGGGGATGCACCTTGGAAGGCTTGGGGGACCCCAGTCTCTCTCATTTCTGTTTTCAGAGGTGATTTCTTCCTCTCCCCGCCCTCCATCAATGGGATGCCCCCTGCATTCAGCCCCTCCCCAGAGGCCATGCCGCAGGGGCCACCTTTGATCTTGGACTTTCATTCTTTCAAACTATGGGCTAAATACCCATCCACTTTCCTGAAAGTGACATGATTTCTTTTTTTTTTTCCTTTAAAGTTGAATACTCCACATTTTCTTTACTCATTCATCCACAGATAGGCACCCTAAATTCCTCTAAAATCGAAGCTGACCAACCTCAGATATTTTGTTATATTAATGCAAAACAGGCGATAAAAAGCAACACAAAAACATCTCCCCCCATATATTGTATTAATGCTTACTGCTTGTGTAGAATATTGGGTTTCATTGGGGCATTTTCACACATGCATATAACACACTTTGTTCACGTCCATCCCCTACCACTTCCTTCATCTTCCCCTCCTCCCTCTTCCGCATCCCCTTCTTCCTAATGGCCTCCTTCCTACTTTGACTTGATCTTTTTCCTCTTTCCTTCCATATGAAGGGAAACATGCAATACTTGTCTAAGTGTAGCTTATTTTGTTTAACATAATGATCTCCAGTTCCTTCTACTTTCCTGAAAGTGAAGTGATTTCATTTCTTTAAGGCTGAATAATCCTCCACTGTGTACAGATACCATTTTCTTTACCTATTCATCTACAGATGGGCACCCAGCCCACCTCTGTGTCTTGGGTATTGTGAATTAGGCCATGATTTACGTGGGAATGCAGATACCTCTATAGTATGCTGACTTTGGTTCCTTTGTATATATACCAAGATTGGATCACATGGTAGTTCTATTTTTGTTTTTTCGAGGAACCTCCATACTTACTTCCATAATGACTAAAGTAATTTACTTTCTCATTGACAGTGTATATGGGTTTCTTTCACCCCCGTGTCCTTGTCGGTGTTTATTATTTTGTACAGTCGATGATGCCATTTCAACCGGAGTGAGATGGAATATTAATGCATTTCCAAATGGCTAAAGATGGTGCACATTTTTTCACATAATTATTGGTTATTTGTCCTTCCTTTTGAGGAATGTCTGCTCAGTTCATTTGGTTATTTATTAACTGGGTTACTTGCTCCTTTGGTGATTCATTTTTTGGGCTTTTTATATAGTCTAGGTATTAATCTTTCTTGGAAGAATTATTGGCCAAGATTCTCTCTCATTCACTAGGTTACCTCTTCACTATTGTTATTTCTTAAGCTATTTGAGTCCTATTCAGGAAGTCTTTACTTGTGCTCATGTCTTGAAACAAAAAACCACCAAGTGTAAGATGACTGTAAGTACAAGTGCATCCTTGCTGTAGTCTGGGTGCCCCCAAGTTGGTCCCCACGGG
Organism: Hystrix cristata; assembly: GCA_004026905.1. Taxonomy (NCBI): domain Eukaryota; kingdom Metazoa; phylum Chordata; class Mammalia; order Rodentia; family Hystricidae; genus Hystrix; species Hystrix cristata. The sequence continues at coordinate 18,427 of PVJO010021010.1, read as the reverse complement.
GGCACTGCTGGGAGGTTGGGCCTGTGGGAAGTGGCCTAATGAGAGGGTTTTGGGTAACTGCAGGAAGGTCCCCAAAGGGGCCTCTATGACCGTTTCCTGCCCCATGAAGGCAGAAATCAGCTTCATCACATGCTTATGTGCTGACCCAGCTGAGGGTGGCAAAGTGATGGAACTATGACATCCAAGCCATGAGGAAAAGTGATACCTTTCTCTTTTGTTAATTATCTCAGGTATTTTGTTATAGTCATGGAAAGCTGTCGAACACAGCAGTCAAATTCAGAGTTTTCTAACACTGCAGTGGTGGCATATACACTTGTATCTTTAGTATGAATGTTAAAAGAAGAAATATGACAAACAATAGAGGATATAATAATTTGTTAAGGGATGCATGATATGAAAAAATGTAAATTGTGTCAAAACAAAATGTGGGAGGGGTGAAAAAACTGTTAAATCATGCAATTAAAAATTATGTTGCTGGGGCTGGGGATTTAGCTCAGCAGTTAAAGTGCTTGCCTTGCAAGCACAAGGACCCGAGTTCGATCCCCAGCACCAAAAAAAAAAAAAAATTATGTTGCTGTTACCTTAAAATAGGTCATTATAGTCATGAAGTGTTTTATGTAAGCCTCATGGTAAATAGAAAGCAAAAGCCTAAAGTAAATGCATAAAAGATATAAACTAAGCATTCAAAACATCCCACTAGAGAAAATCATTTAATGACAAAGGAGATAAGAGAAGGAGAATGGAAAAAAGGATTTATAAAACAAACAGGACATAATTAACAAAATAGTAGCAATAAGTTTTTACCTAGCAAAACTGGGAATTTTAGAATTCCCAAAACTGGAATGGGAATTAAGTTCTCCAATTAGAAGATGGAGCAGCTGAATGAATAAAAATTAATACCCAACTATATATGCTGCCTATAGGAGACTTGCTTCATCTGTCCGGATATGTGCAGACTGAAAAGTGATAGAAAAAGATACTTCATACGGAAGGGAGTTGTAAAAGAGAAGTACCTATATTTCTATTACGTTTAATAATTTCAAGTTAAACACTGTAAAATGTGGGCTGGGGTACAGCTCAGTAGCGGAGCACTTGTTTAGCATGCATAAGGCCTGAGGTTCAAGTCTCAGCACCCCCCACCCATGCAAAATAAGACAACATAATATATAATGATTAAGGGAGAAATTCAACAAGAGGATATAGAATTGTAAATACAGACATGCCTAACATTAGAACATCAAAATATATAAAGCACATGTTACTAGGTTTGAAGATACAGACTTACAGACAGTAATATGATAATAGAGGAATGCGATAACCACTTTCAACAATGGTCATGATTTGGATGGAAATCAACAGGGAAACACTGGACTTGAACCACACTTTAGGCCAAATAGAACTATTGGACATATATAAAAATTCCATGAACAGCAGAACACACATTCTTTTCACGCACACATGATACATTCTCCAAGACAGATCATGTGTTAGGCCACAAAGCAAGTCTTTTTTTTTTTTTTTTTTTTTTGGTGGTGCCGGGGATCGAACTCAGGCCCTTGTGCTTACAAGGCAAGCACTCTAATCACTGAGCTAAATCCCCAGCCCTCTAGCAAGTCTTAATAAATTTAAGATGGCTGAAATAATATCAAGTATCTTTTCCAACCACAATGATATAGGACCAGAAATCAATAATAGAATTTTTGGGAAATTCACAGTTGTGTAAATTAAATATCATGTTCCTAAATAGCCAGTGGGTCAATGCAAAACCTGAAAGTGGAATTAAAAACATCTTGACATAAATAGAAATGAGCCCATGACATACCAAACTTGTGGGATGCAGCAGCAGTTCCAACAGGGGACTGAACCCTTACATCTCAAAAGGAAAAATGTATCGTTGCACTTCAAAGAACAAGAAGATATGAAGAATAAATGAATATATGAAGGTCAACATTTGTGAAAGAAAGTAATGAAGATCAGAGCAAAAAATAAAATAGAAACTAGAAAAACATTAGAAGAGGAAAGCAAAACTAAGAGTTGGTTTTAGAAAAGATAAACAAAATCCTCTAACTTGGCTAAGAAACGGACTCCAAGTCAGAAACAAAACAGAAGATGTTGCAACTGATAACACAAAAATGAAAAGGATTAGAGTACTGTGAACAATTACAACAAACTGAATAACCTAAAATAAATGGGCTTATTTCTGGACACACACACACTATGGAGATCGAATTATGAAGAAAGAAAATCTGACTAGACCAATGAGTAAGGAGATTGAATCCATAATGAAATTTCTTCTGTTAAAGTAAAGCCCAGAACCTGATGGCTTCACTGCTGAATTCTAATACTAAAAAAGGAAAAAATTCATCCAATAAATGGAAGTAGGGAATATACTTCCAAATTAATTTTGTGAGGCCAGCATTACCCTGATTTCGAATCCAGATAAAGAAGGTATGAGTAAAGAAAATTACAATTAAAATTAATATTCCAGATGAACATAGATGCAAAAATCTGCAATAAACACTAGCGAAGTAAATTCAACAGCACTAAATAAAAGGACTATTCGCCATGATCAAATGGGATTTTCTCTTGGAATGTGAAGACGGTTCAACACATGTAATCTGTAAATGGAATGGACCACAGTGCCAGGACAAGGCTCAGAAGCTACATCATCGCCACCTCAATAGACACAAAAATTCATTCAGCAGAATTGGGTGTGTTTTCTGGTTAAGGCTCTCATGGCAGGGACAGAAGGCCTGTGCCTCAGTGAAGTGTGTGCATGGCAAGACCATGCCTAACACCATATGCGACAGTGAAAAGTTGGATGAAAAAGTTGCAGAAATGAAAAGCTTTTCCACTGAGACCTAGAGCAAGCAAGGCTGTGCGTTCTGACCACTTCTGTTTGGCACAGGACTGGAGACCCAGGTCAAACCAGCAGTGGAAAGAAAAGGCATCTAAGTCAGAAAGGAAGATGTTAAATTGTCCCTGTTTATAGATGATGTGTATCATTTATAGAAAACTCTAAAAATTCTACAAAAAACTGTTTAAAAAAAATTCAGTAAATTTGTAGGTTACAAAATCAGCACACACCAATCACAGTAACATTTCTATCTACTAAAACTATCCAAGGAACATTATCAGGAAATAAATCCCATTTATGATAGCTACAAAAAATCAAATACTTAGGGATAAATTTAAGGAGATAAAATATTTATATACTGAAAGACAAAATTCTGAGAAAGATGTTCCATGTTCACAGATTGTTAAAATATCCATATTACATGAAGCAGTCTCACGGGGTATGGTGGCACATGCCTGTAACCCCAGCACTTGGGAGGCTGAGACAGGAGGATCGCTGCAAGTTTGAGGCCACCCTGGACTATGTGGTGAGTTCAAGTCCAGTCTGAACTACATAGTGAGATCCTGTCTGGGGGAAAAAAAGCAATCTCTAAAATATCCTGATGGCCTTTTCACAGGAACAGAAAATGTAGTATAGAATCACAAAAGACCCTAAATAATCAGTCTTGCATGGAAAGAACAAAATTGGAGGTATCGCGCTACCAAAGGTCAAAACATACCACAAGGCTGTAATGAGGGCAGCACAGGAGTAGAACAGAAACAGACACACAGAACAAAACACAGGGGTACCTCGCTTCGTGAACTTGATTCTCTCCATCCTCTGCTCATAAACCAAGTTGGATGAGAACCAAACCAAATTCAGTGGTTAGGTTCAGTGTTGACCTTGTGGGGAAATTTGATTTAGTTCTTTAGTCCAGTTGGGTTTGCGACAAGAATCAGGAAAGAATCAAGTCCATGAACTGAGGTGGCACTAGAGAGTCCACACATACAGCTCTGTATTTATACCCACCTGATTTTCTACAAAGACTCAAAGGAACAAATAGGGAAAGTGTCGTTTCTTCAATAAATGGTACAGGAAAAATTGGTGCTGACATACAGAAGAATAAATGTAGACCCCCAAGCTCCTACCATACACAAAACTCAACTCGAAACTCATTAAAAACTTAAACATAAAAACTAGAGTCATTTGTATGTGAATGGATGTTCCTTGAGAATATACTACTAAGCAAAATAAATCAGACACTCATGAGCACACATTGAATTGTTTCTCTGATATGAGAAACCATAAGGACAAAGTAGTGTAACGGATATTATATAAAAGGAAGATAAAATACAAAGGAGAGGAGTACTAGAAAGAGGGAAGGGGGAAAAGCAGGAAAGGAAAAAAACGGAAAGAAAGGGGAAAGGGAAATCATGGAGAATTGTAAATAAACCTGCTGTAAATAGAGATGGAGGGAACAGAAGGGAGGGGAGGGTAGAGGGGGGAGAACCAAGAGACACCATGTACAGGTACAAAACAAACATGTTAAATGTGATCAGTATATGGACAATGTACCAATACATGTTCTTGGTTAAAAAGAAAAAAAAAACTTAAACATAAGACTAGAAACACTAAAGCTACTAGAAGATGGGAAAGGAAAAGGTGCATGGCCTTAGTTAGGAGCCTGAAAGCATAGGCAACAAAAGTAAAAATGGGCAAAATGGGAAAACATTCAACCAACAGCAAAGCAGAGGACATAACAAACAGGAAGATACAACTTGTAGAGGAAGATAAAACTTAGAGAATGGAAATTTTAAAACCCAATATTTGATAACTGAATGGTATCCAAAATATATATAGAACTCAAACAAATCGAATGTAAGAAAACAACCCAATTCAAAATGGGCAAAGGGTCTGAAGAGACGTTTCTCAAAGGAAAACTTAAAATTGGCCAACACTTACCTGAAAAAATACTCAAAATCACTAATTGAAGAATTACAAGTTAAAGCCACTATGAGGTTATCACATCATACTTGTTACAGTAGTTTATAATCAAAAATAGTAAAGTGTTGGAGACCACACAGAGAAAATGGAACACACAGTAGTAGTGGGTGCTCTCTGCATATACATGTACAGTGCAGCCAGTGTGAAAATTGGGAGGTTCCTCAGTGCATTAAACGCCAAATAGCCAAATGACCCGCAGTCCATCTGCGTAAGCAGCCAAAGCCGACGAAGTAAGAGGAGTGAGGCCCGCGCGCTCTGCTCACCATGGCGTTACCCACAGAGCCACAATAGAACATCAGCCTCCTTGGTCTCTGCCAGTGACGAAGGAAACACGGGACACCCACACAACAGAGGCGCCCTACAAAGGGGAAGTCCTGTCATTTGTGCCAACCTGGATGAACCTGAACATTACGTGACATGAGCCAGGCACCGCAAGACACGTGCCACGGGACCTCGGTTACATGCGACCGTGACACAGCTGGCCTCAGGGAAGCAGCGTAAAATGGTCCCTGGAGGCCAGTGAAAGGGCATGACATTCCTGTTAGGCAGAAGTACTCAGCCAACTCTTGTTCAGCAGGTAACTAGTTAGCAATGACACTCAGGACATTTGAAAATTATGAAGAGCAGATTGTTAATGTTTTCAGGACAAAAAACAAGTATGGGAGGTAAATGCATTTGTGAAATAATTTAGCCATTCTACAACATACACATGTATCAAAATATGTTGCATACCATTCAATTTTTACTTATTAAAAAGTTTTTTAGAATAGGAAAAGATTTGGTCACAGAGATAACATAGTCTTAAAATTTTCTTCCCTTTAATAAATTTTCTTTTTACGTATGGAGGACATCACCATTACATATTGCTATGAATTAATTTTTCACTGACATGCTATTTTTTGACATGCTACTTTGTGTATTTTTATAAATATAATTCATATCCACTGATAATTCTTTTAAACATTCCCTGTCAAATGACCCATAACCATGCACTATATTTTCAATGAGACGTTTTTGGTACCTTAGTAATGTTTTCTAGATAACAACTGTTGGTGTGTAGAAGGAAAGCATACGAAGGGGACTGTCCGTGGTGAAGCACCAACATCGCTGCAGCCTTCCATCTGACAGGGTCGCTGGTAACAGACTCACCAACCAACGGCCATTGCAGCGGGGACCCTATTCTTGCATGTTTCCTGTTAAGTGGTGCTCATGTGTTTACTGTCTCTTGGGGACTGAAAACCAGGTGATTGCTGCAGTGTAGAATGGACAGATTTAAAATTTGGGGTATTAAATTTATTAAATGCCCTGGAGGCGATTTTTCTTTTATTGATAATGAATTATTCTAATGTCTGCCTCTGTTTCTTCTTGAACAGAGTATTTATCTGAATATAAAAGACTTCAGTATTACCTAGCAATCAATCTACAGGATGCTATGTGTCTATTTTTATTTAGAAATAAATATTGAAATCTCACTTATTTCCATGAAGCATTTGTGGTAGTTTATGCTTGGACAAAATTTATAATACCAAAAACATTTTTTAGTTTACTTAACCTGATTTAAGAGGTAATAAGCTAATAACAAATTATATTTAAGGAAAACTTTCTATATAGAAAGTAGAGTATTAATTTTGAAAGCTGAAAAATATACATAGCAGTATGGTGAGGAGAATTTAATCTTTTGGTAATTTATACATTTATTTTTGAATTATAAATGAATTAAACTATAAACATCAATTGCTTTTGTATTAGTGGATATTTTGAAGTTTACTAATGCAAATCAAGAATATTAAAGTTAGTGGAACGTAAATATTTAGTCTAATCAGAATGTCCTAGATTCCTGGAGTTGGGTAAATTCAACCCGAAGCAGAAGCCAGACCCAGGTCATCTGAGCTCTAGTTCACCCATTTCCTCAGGATAGCACATCTCGACTTCGCTCTGAGTTGTAAGCTTACACAGATGGCTTAACGTTAGGTTTGTCAGCTTCTTGTCTAAAGATACGGGTGATATTTAGGGCGTAATGTTTTGATACATGACCAAACTACTATAATATTCCTACAATTTTAAAATGCCTCCATTCACAATAAAAGTGGTCAGTTTCATCACAGTGGTTCAGGAAAAAACCCACAATCACATAGAGGTTATAATAGCATTAATTTCAGAAATGTTACATGTATTTATTAGATGTGATTACATGTGCTTTTTGTGTGCTGCGGCTCTATACATTTGAGCTGAGTTCAGGCGTACACGTGAAGACTGCCTAGTGACACGTTCTACTAGGGACAGCTCCTGGGTGGACCTCGCGGCGAGTGAAGGCTGGCGATGTCCTCGACATAGCACTCTAAGGACTGATATGCTTTTCTGTGAACAGGCTCTTGAGTCGAAAATTGAGTTTATCACCCATTTACATGAGGCTATAAACCTCCGAGAGGGGTGCGGCGAGGGTGGTTTATCCTGCAAGTCTCCGCCTGTCCCGAGTCTTTCCTTCTAGTTCTGCTCCTGCCTCGACCGCACGTTCTGTCTCTGGTTCTGCACCCGCAGTTGTTCAGCCCTCAGGGCAGGGAGGATGGCTGCTTCCCTTCTGAACTCCGTGGAGCCTGTCAACTGCAATTCTGCTGCTCTTTGCTTCCGGCCACCATCGCTCAATCCAGACAAAGGGGAACTGTAGGAAACACAGGGCTCTCCGAGGGCTGTCTAGCAACCAGAGTGGCCGAAATACTTCTGAATAAATTTTGGTACGAAATACCCTACTGCCTGGCCTAATGCTGTGGGAGGAAAGTCTTTCATGATGGAAGCCCTTTCAAAATGTTAAGTCCTTCATAGTTGTGCCTGCCTTTCACTTAACATCGATACAAACAGAAATAAACACACAAACAGCAACAAAGTCTTGCCCTTGTCCTGCGTCTGAAAGAGGATATAGGTTATAGTTTTGCTTTTAACAACATGTGAACCACTTTTGGATCTCAAAGTTATTTGTTCCTTAGACTATTTGCAATGCACATAGAGAAGTCAGGAATCAGTTATTTCCAAGCTGTTGAGAAGTGGAACAAAAACAAGTCACAGTAGGATCAGATGGTTTCCTGGTAGTTCTCCAGCATTGTTCTTTTTGTTTTCCCCACATTTTTCATTTGTGCATATTGATTTTACAGATTAATGGGTTTTGTTTTGGCAGATTTGTACATGCACATAACATAGCTAAATAGATGCTAATAGAAAAGTGAGAAATCAGAAACAGCAGCAGCTTTTACCAGATTCTAGGAAAAAAGAGTCCACAGATATAGTTTTCCTAATTTCAAGTTACTTCCATTTGGCTTTGTAATTTTTTGCAGTTTTAAAGATTTTGGTGCTACTGTTGGAGACTCACAGACTGAGGTAATAGTATTGAGGAATTTTGAATTACATGAGGCAAGTTCTATATAATTTTTAAGAGGCAGAAAATGCTGAGTTTGGAGCATAACATTAATACCATTAAAGTCAATGTAGTTTTTATGATGTTGACAAAGATTCTCCAAGGGAGCCTTTGAGTGGGGATAAAAAACAGTGCAGCAGAGCGAATATTAGTGTGTAAGTTTCTGAGACGTGAGAGGCTCACGCTATGCTCACACTCATTAGTTCCGGTTGGAGGCGGATGGTAGCACCCCTGCTGCCCTCCTGTTTATCACTCACGGGGAAGAGGGACTTGTGCTTTCCTCCAAGGTGGAACCCAAGGAAGCTAGCACACTCTGAGATTTCCCCACACACCACCAGCTTAGTGCAGGAGCAGCGGCTCCAAAACGGTGACCTCACATGAGCAGGCGGACAACGCTTGGGACAGCCCTACAAGACACATTCCTACTGCCCCAGAAAGGCTCAGGGGAAATATCTAACTATCCTGTTGGCCACAGAGTAGAAGAGAAGTGGATGAATGACAGTGGTCAGCAAGAACCTCTCAGCTCTGTCTTGGAGACTCTGTGGATAGGGATGCTGGCCAGCGGCATGTGGATCTCGATGAAGGTAGCCAAGCGGTGGGAGGCCAGCAGCTAGATGCTGACCCAGGCGGAGCCCTCCTGCCCCACCTCCCACACACTCCTCAGCACAAAGCTCTGTGAGGACGTGGGGTGGGAACCTCCTGTTCAGCTTAAATGGGAAATGACTAATTGTGATCAGAATTAACTAAAATCAGCTGGACGGGGATTGAGTTGATTTATAGAATACAGTGGGGCCATATTATTTTTGTATAACAATGTTGTGACCTGTTCATTTACGCAGTACCGGAATTGCTCTCCTATTTCTTCTGTAGCCTTAATTGGAAGTAATCTTATCTGGGGGCAGGTATCAGTTGCCATTTCTTCCTGGCACAAAATACCCGCATGCATGACCGGGACGAGGAGAGGTTCACTCAGGCTCCTGCTCCTGAGGGTTCAGTGCACGGCTCCGTGAGGGTGTGGCAGAACGGTGCTCAATTCAGGACAGCGGAGGACACACAGCAAGAGCACCAGGGCTGAGGGGACGGACCAGACGCAGTCGCCAAGGTCACACCTGGCCCACCCAGAACCGTGCTTCACACATCTAGGCATCTCTCAGACCAGTCGAGGTGATGACGGGGATCATGCCTGGCAGGAGGCAGCCTGCTCCACACTGTCCAGCCTCTCTCACCACTCACTCTGGTGTGCACGGCTGAGTTTCATTTGGGGATGGGGCTCTTCTGTTCTTAGTTACAGTTTTGATTTGGAAGTTCTGCCTCTGGTGGACGTGGCCTCTATCAGCACGCTATCCAGATTGGTGACTCCTCCATCTCAAGAAGTTAAAACAACGTGGCTCCTTTATTCTCCAAGTCAGAGAGGGTGACAGCAAGCAACTGCTTCCAAGCAACACCTGCCTTATCACAATGAAATAACTGTCTCTGTGGAGACAGGCTTGCAAGAACACCTGGCTTCTGAAGTCCATTGACTGGCAGTCCTCGTCTTCAAAATACAAACCAATTTTTGACAGTGACTATTGTAAAAAGAAAATCGATTGTATGTAGTTAACCGTGAGCTCAGTTCACAAATTATTTTCTTTAAAAGTAAACGAGTCAGATAAATCAGACACACAAGCTTAAACATTGCTTGATTTCTCTTATATGAGAAATCCAAAACATAAATATAGAACAAAATAATAGACGATAAGAAACAGGAAGCTACATCTTTTGCAAAAAAGGGACCAATAGGAGGGAAGAAGGGAATTAAAAAAAACTGAAACTGTGTTACGTACATGTGCCAACTTCCTGTGAGGAATGCGATTACTGTGGACTAAAAGCACGCACTAATAAAAAAGAAAAAGTAAAAAAGTAAACGTTTTAATTATTTTGAGCTATGAAAGACAGCCAAGTCATAGTAAAATTCACTGTTAGCTGAGTCTTACTAAGTGACAATTAGAGGCACAATTATGGATAGAGAGAGATTTTATGAGATTTCAAGCTTGGTTTAAGAGGCTCTCTTTAAAAACTCATGAAATATACAAAGAAAAATGTAGGTATTAAAGTTAATTTACAATGAAATGCATCAACACAAAATCTAAAAAATTAAGGTTGAGACACACTGCCGAAGCGCACATTGCCAGGGCTTCTCCTGGAAATTTGTGATGTGTCCCAAACAAACAAGGTGCCAAGAGGCCTGAGTTTCATCAGCCGCATCATAAACTCCTCCCTGGACAGCTTGCTAGATGACAAAGGTCGAGGTGCACCCCTAGTAGCATCAGGACTCCGGGGGGCTGAGGCAGGAGGATCACAAGTTCAAGTCCACCCCAGGCAGTTTAGTGATCTAGCAAGACCCTGACTAAAATAATAAATAAGTGGCCTAGGACGCAGTTCAGTGTAAAGGCCCTGGGTTCGGTCTCCAGTACTGAAAAAAAGATGAAAGAAAACGAAAAAAGGAAAAGAGCAAAAGGCGTTTTGTTATCATGTATTTGCTATGTCCTAGTCCATGTCTTCATCCCAAAGTTAGGAAGTCCAGCCCAGAGATACTAGAACATGCAACTGACAGAGCAAATATTCTAGTGCATCCGGGAGTCATTCACTCCAAATAATCCTCACACAATATTCACATTTAACTAATTCACCCTTGAAAACGATGCTTAACGTCCTGTCGGTTGCATGCAGACACAGAGGCAGGGGCAGAGATGCCCCTGTAGCTGTCACTCAGCCTTTCAACCTACTTGACATGTAAATTAGATCTTGGCCACCAGTTAACAGTTCAGTAGCCAATTCTTTGAGGAGCATTAGATTTGTGCTAAAATTCTGGGAACAGTGTCACATTCTGTAGTATATCCTGGGTAAACATCAGGCTGGGTACAACGTTCGTGAAACCCCCACTTGTGTTATTACTAATCCAGTAATGACATGCCCCTCAGTGAGCTGCTGAAAAGGGAATGCCTGGCGTCTTCTTGGATTCCTCCTGGAACTGTACTTTCTAGCGGCAGCGAATCTGGAAATGCCGGCTGCAGGCTCAGGTTTCTGACTCCGGGAGCCCCGGCGCTGGGTCTTGCAGGAAGACAGAGCTCCAGCTTCCGCTGTGCTTGGACCAGCGTCCACTCAGGCACCGATTCTTGCCACGTCCTGGCCGGCCAGGAGCTGCTCTGTCTGCCTGGAAGACTCTCAGGGTTCTGAGCACTGGCAGCCTCGAGACAAGTGCTTAGGCTTCTCGGTGCTGAGGTTGGGGCAAAAAGGAAAGACGTCTTTCCCAACACACATGGATGCACACAGACGCGTGCACCTATGCACTGCTGAGCTCGGCTGCATCCAGACACGGCCACCCTGCTGTGCATCTAATTACAAGGTTTTTTCTTCCTATGATTCCACCCTGCCGCCTGTCAACACCAGGGTTTAAACTGAATCCCTTTGGCAGCTGTGCCCCAGACATTTACAGATTTTTTGACCTGGAGTTTGGCCATGGATTTTTCAACATCTGGGTTTTAATCAAGATCTTAATTTTATTTGTTTTCCTAGCGACCTTCAATAGTAAATTTACTACTTTTTCTGGACAGCACTGTGGAAAGGGAAATATGAAGATAATTTTCTATTCCTCATTGATGGAAATGTTACCAGTGTAGTATATATGAGTAATATAGACATTTTTCTGGTTAGAATAATATGTTGATGATTGAGCTTTAGGTATGAATGAAGAATCACATACTTTCAGAAAAAATCTCTCCCTCACCTTTTTTTCCAGGCACCATTGAAAGAGAATCAGAGTCCTATTATTTCTCTTGAATATGTCTGCTTTTCATTTTGTTACATTATTCCAGGAGAATGGGGCTATTGGTTGATTAGGGTCCAATAAGTGATTAAAAACATGCACAGCCTATGAAACTATGAATTTTTCTGTCTTTTCCAGATAATAGCTTTCATCTTACCCATGAGTGTTTGAACCTGATCTTTCCTGACTTATGCCATATTTGATATTTAGAAAGTAAAATGAAAGACGACCCAAGCAAATCAGTGATTCTTGGGTGTGCACATGGTGGCGCATGCTCTGCTGAGAATACAAAATGGCAAAGTGACATCGTCGGGGAGGGCGTGGCAGAGTAGAGGAAGCCGGCCTTTGTCTTCTCCCTACACACACACACACACACACACACACACACACACACACACACACACGGGGTTCACAGCCTGCTGCAGACCCGAACAGCCCACAGCACACTGAAGGCCGATTTAAGAATCTGGAGGCACAGCGAACCCGTGGACAGTGCTCACACCGAAAGGGCGGCTGGTAAGGCGCACGAGCTGGGAGGGCTGAGGGCAGGAAGAGCAGAGGCTGTCCGGACCAGCTGCACAGGGGCCCATGGCAGGCAGCCCTGCGGGTCCGGGAGATGCCCACAGAGCACACCGGCCTCTCTTGCTCTTGGCAAGGGAGTCACCACCACTCTCGGCCCCTCGTGAGCCCCGACTCCCGCCTGGCTGCCTGTACATGCCACACTCTAGCCCAGAGCGCTGCGGCTGCCCTGGGCCAACCCAACCCCAGATGCTGCGGCATCAGTGCCGGGAGCCCTCCCTGTGCACGGTCTGGGCTCTGGGCTGGCTCATGTGTGGTGGAGAGCTAGGTCCTCCCGGGCCCTGGTGCTGTCCCTACTCTGAACGCCTGTGTTCTGCGCATACCTCCCTGGACATTTTGGAGACCTCCTTGCCTTGCATCGTCACTAATGCAGCCCTGGGCGCCTGTGCCTGCGGATTGGCACTGTTCTGCCCCAGATCCCAGATCGCCGCACCTGCCTGTTTCACACTCGCCTTCTCTCCAGGAAGGGTCCCTGGGCGCAGCTTAGCAACAAGGCAGGACACTGCAGCAGGCCCACAGCCAGAACCGGTGCTGAAATGGATCCCGACGTCTAGGACATCTCCAGGAGAAAGGCCTCCCTGCAGAGGCCGGGTGGCCCTGAGCAGCACAGCCACCAAAGATCTTGGTGGCCCTTGCTGCTGTCTTGGGTGTTCACAGCCCGGCCAGAGTCTCATCTTTGTCAAAGCTGCACTCGGCTGAAAGAACATCACCACGCTGCACACCCAGCACCTCTGGTGCCAAGACCGCTTCACCCGACCCAGCTCGTGCCCTCCGCCTGCCGCCCCCCTGACTGGAGGGTCTCCACGGCCACCCCGGTGGCCAGATCTGCAGGAGGAGGCTGCGGCCCACAAGGTGAGGCAGCGAGAGACAAGGAAACCAGGCATATTTGATCCTCCAAAGAGCACAAGCTCATAGGCGAGAAGCTGCTGAGAGGAACATGAAAGCAACAACAGAACAAAACTCACAGCAAAGTACATATTCAAGGTCGGAACACTCTAACACTGTGATGATGGTGGATATCCTGAAGGTTTAAGGACAAAATTATTTAAAATAGCTACAATAATATGTTAAGTGATATAGGACATGAAAAACATGGAAATTACGGCATAAAGGGGGAGGGCTGGCTAGAATGTCCATTTCACGCAAAATATAGTGTGTGCCCCCACCAAGAGGTTATTATCTACGAAGGAGGAAACAGTTTTAGAACAGAGGAAGAGGGCTGCTTGTTAGGGGATGTAGTGACAAAACAATTTTCAAGCATCTTCTGGAAACGTGTTCACTATCCCTTTGTTATGTCGTGGGCTCCAGAATTATGCACCATTAACTGCCAAGAATTTGCCATCTCACATCAGTGGTAGTGAAAGAGAAAAACCTAACTGGAGTCAGGCAGCCCTCCGAATCTTGGCTCTATTTCTTACTAATATGTGACTTTGTTTCTATATCTGCGAAATGGGGTGATATTATCAGCTATCTGATATATTAATCTAGCTTCAAAACAGTTGTCTAATAAAATAAGCTTTGAAAACATATAAGCGTCTTATTGTTACTAGTGGTAACTATGAGTATACCTCGGAGATATTGCAGTTGTTTGAGGCACCTGCAATAAAGTGAATATCCAAAAAGTAACATTTTGGTTTCTCACTGCATGTAAAAGTTATGTTTATAGTGTAGGTTGACCTATTAAGTGTGTAACAGCATTATGTTTAAAAACAACACAGACTTTAATCAAGGCCCCTTATTGCCAACAAGTGCTAATCCTACTGGCGGCCACCTGGCCTCGATGGTTTTGCCCTTTTATTCAGGTCTGATGAGGGTGGTGCTGGTTGGAAGAGGCGCATGCTCAGTGTGGCTGGGGCCCTGCCTGGGTTCAACTCCCAGCACTGAACGGTCACACACGGAGCCTTTAGAGTGGCGGTTGCTGAAGGGCGGGGTGGCTGTGCCAGAGCTCCCCCTTTAACAAGACTAGCCCCCCCATGATGGTGTCTACTAGTGTTTTACCCACTATATGACTACCCCGGAAACCGAAAGCCGCCCTCCCGAATCCCGCTCCACCTTGTCAACTAAGTTCACATGACTCTTCTAAGCCCTTAGTGGTCATTTCAAGGGTGCTCACAGAGTCTTCACTGGGACTAGATCCTGTCTCTAAAACCACCTTGCTCACCACGGAAGGAAACCCCTTGTCCCTTACAATTCTCCCATGAGCCAGCAGCAAGCCAGTGGCGTCTTCGGCCTCTGTTTCAATTTTATTCTCTTGCTTTTTCCTCCATGTCCCCTGGAGAAGTCATCCAGGAGGACTGAAATCGGCTCTTCCAAACCCCCGTTCATGTCGCTATTCTGATCTCCATGAATCACAGAGGTCCTTATCGGCATCTAGAATAGTGAAACTTTCCAAAGAGTTTCACTTTGCTTTGCTCAGCCTTGGAGGAATCACCACCAGCTCTAGGCTTACAAACAAACGTGTTTCTCAATTAATAAGACTTAAGCGGTGAAATTACTCTGAGGTCCGTGGGCTGCGGGATGGATGCTGTGTTAGTAGTACAAAATACAAAACGACCGCTGTCTCCTTGGATGGCTGCATCAGGATTCCTGGGTGACCAGGTGAGAGGAGTCTCTGTGCTGAGCGGTGTTCTAAATCTTCAGTCAAGCGTACTGTAAACAGACGTAGTCAGGCTTTGTTGTGCCGTTCACAGAGCACAGTCAGGGTCAGTTCAGCGTAACTCTCAAACGCCCTGGGATTTTCACTGGCCCCACTTTAAATCACCAGGTATGCTGGTCCTGACTAGAGCTGTCCTGGCCTTCCAAGCAGGTGTTGACTTCTCTAGCTATAGAGGCGGCTGTTTGTCTACACTGAAAACCTCCTCCCCTTGTTATCTCGGCTGGATCTTGCATATAAACAGCCCGTCTCTCGGTGGTCAGCAATCGCTGCCTCACCTTGCACTTTGGTGTTACGGAGCCAGCTTCTTTCCCTCAGCATCATTAACACACTTCGCCAGCTTTGGGTTTTCTTCCACAGCCCCCGCCCCCCTTCTCAGCCCGTGCAGGGCCGGAGCAAGTCAGCCTTGCCCAGATTTGGCTTTGGCTTACATGGACATTGTGGCTGGTTTGATCTTTTTCACAGGCCACTAAAACCTCTCCGTATCTACACCAAGACCCTTCTGCTCGCTTACTGTTTGCGTGTTCTCTGGAGTAGCGCTTTCTGCTTCCTCTATGAGTGTTCTTTTGCAGTTACCATTTGGCTAACAGGAGCCACAGCGTTAGGCTTCTCTCAGCTTTGTGTGCATTGTCCTTGTTAAACTTCATCATATCAAGCTTTCCGGTGAAAGTGAGAGCTGTGACTCTTTTCCATGAGCACGGGGAGGCACCGTCAGGTTGTTAAGAGCCTAATTTCACCATGACTGTTGTGGGGACAGGAATTCCTGAAAACAATTGAGGAGCAGTCAGCACACCCACCGCGGGCATCAATTAAGTTGCCTTCTTACGTAGGTGTGGCTCATGGCGCCCTGAAACAGCTACAATAGGAACATCGAAGATCACTCATCATAAATCATTATGAGGGACATAATATTGAAAACATTTGAAATATTGTGAGAATTACTGAGATGTGACAGACATGAGAACATGCTGTTGGAGAAACAACACTGACCAAGCTGCTTAATTCAGAGTCACCATAAACCTTCCATTTGTAGAAATATCTGAAGTGCAGTTAAAAGAAGTACAATAAAACAAGGTATGTCTTCGAAGTCGGGGAGACATGCCACCTGTGAACAAAGTCGGCAGAAGAGGACCAAGACATATGACAGTTTTTATCTAAAAACTCTTAAGTGAAAAATAAAAGTCTTTTCAAATATTCAGGAAGTAGCACTGTTCCCTACAGCAGTTCTTGAAGTATAGTCCTGGGAACAGGAGCTTGAGAACTGGATGGAAATGCAAACTCCGGGGCTTGTGTGTCACAGATTCAGGACCTACTGGATTTTTGCAGAGAGTCTCAAATTTTGCAGTTGGGCCTAGGAATTTGTGCTGTAACAACACTGGGTGTGGTTTACGCACACTAACGTTGAGGAATACCATTGCAGAGATATTGGCATCAGTGTTGTCTTAGTTCACTTGTGCTGTTATAACAGAAGGGCTGAGACTAGGTACCTTACAAAGAGGAGAAATTTATTTCGTTAGTTCCAGACTCTGGGATGTTTGGTGGAGAGGCTGAACCTGAAGAGGGAGAGTGTGACCTTGAAGTGAAGGTCATGGACTCCCTCAGAGTAGGTGTGATTGAGATCACAGAAGAAAGAACTAGACTTGGACAGGAAATGAATCCTTGTTTCCATGTGAAGGTAGACATGGAAATTTGACATTGAGAAGAAAATTGAGGGAGCTCACTGGAGAGACTATCGTAGCTGTCTTTGCTCTTAGATTTTCTTACTGAATAGATGCTGGCTAGTCAGGGAGTAGTAGTCACATCTACCACACTCATTTTCCATCCCTTTGGAATGGATTCCTGCCAAAGCTGGCTCCATTCTAAGGCTAGCTCCAAAGTGATCTGGAATTTGAATCCTCTAGGATATTTTGAAGGAAGAGAGCACCCTGTCAAAAGACTATAAAGTAGTAAAAGAATGAGTGATGTGTACAAATGTGTAGATAGTTTTTCCCATTAAACTACATTTCTTGGTCTCTGCTGTAAAACTTACAGCGTGATTAATCTGAATAGAACCTACATTAAATTGTTCTTGCTTGGTTGGTTACTCTAAATTGGATTTTTTTCTTGTGTAATTTGGACATAGTATATTTTTCACTAAATCTCTATTTTGGAGTTTGGCAGTACTGTCTTAAAAGTAACCCAACAGTGACACATTTATCAACTTAATGTCAAACTAAGTTTAATACCAATCTTTTAATGCCCTTGGAAAATATTTTCGAGCATCTTTAGTAATTTGGATGTAAGAATCCAAGTCAGACTACAGAGCTGAGGCCCTGTAGAAAAGACCAGTAGAAAGTAGGCTGAATTTTAGAGATTCTGGAAGCTCTCATACTCAGCCTGGGAACTGCAGGTTTCCTTTGATAATTTGTTATCACTTAATCCTTCAACGAACGAATCTTAAGACTGTTCATCATTCCCTCATCACCGCAGAGTCTGGTGACATTCTGGTTTCATTGCTGCTGTACTTGTGGGAGACTGTTTTTATGTGTGCTTTATGCCTTGACTAGATCACCAAGTCTTTGCCATTTCTTCTGTGACTAAACTGTAGCTATATCCAAGTGTATTAACATGATGATCTCAGTCCATGATGGTTGTTTGTTGGAAGTGACTGAGGGATGTTTATTTTCCAAAATTTTATTATCTTTGAGCAGAATATATTTCTGTATACATTTTGAAAACTGTAACGATAGCTTATATAGGTTCTAAAAGCTATTAATGATTTCTAGCTTTCAGCATTTCAGAATAATGCAAATAATTTCAGTTTACTTAAAATAGAAAGGATATAGAAAAAGTATAATAGTTACAGATGTTTAGTGTATAGAAACCTTAGAATTTATTTGGTTGAATCTATTTTGTAGGCGATTATGTGAGTTAGATAATGCAAGTGATTTATATGAGACATACATATCATTTTCGATTGGAATAATACCTGTATTAGTCAGCTTTCCTGTCAGTGGACATGATATCTGGCATCTACACCTAAAGAAGGAGAGGTTTAACTTGGCTAAAGGTTCAGTCTGTGGTTGGCTGCTCCAAGGCAGAAACACCATGGCACAGGGGCCTGGTAGAGCAAAGATGCTTAGGTCATGGTGGCTGGGCAGCAGA